>JALBCR010004051.1:0-106136 GCA_030710515.1 Abscondita cerata | reverse complement strand
CCATGTATTATTATAATTTTATTTATCATAGTTACTGTAATACAGTGTCCTAAATAATCAGTATGATGCTGTACAGTGTGTGATGGTGGATTGGTTTGTTGAGGCTAAACGTTTGTCTCATAATTTTTCCGGAAAAGGTATAAAAGTGCATTGTTTTGTTGATAGAGGCGATTTTGTCTTTCTTGTTTTGATTTCGATCAGTTTTCAGATGAGAATTCAACATTTGTCTCAACAGTAAAAAATTAAATAATTTTATCACGACACAACAAAAAACAAATAAAAAATTGGTTCCAAGAAGTTTTAAAAGAAATTTGGACGATGATACGACCAAAGACTATCCTTTATCTTTGATACGACGAAAAGCCAAATAAATAATTGGTTTCAAGTTTTAAAAAAAATTCTATGACGACACAACGTAAAAGCCAAGTAAATAGTTTATTTTAAAATTGAGGTAATGTTGGAAATCAACGTAAAAGTGTAGTAGCCATAACGAATGGTGCGTCATTAAAATTGGTACAATAAACCGCCTACCTGAATGTAATATAGAAGTAAGTAAGTTTAATTTAAGTTTAACATATTGTACTATTTATCGATGACAAACTGTGTGACTCTAAAAAGTTTTTCACGTATATACAAATTAAAACCTTTATGATTCGTTTTTTTACAAATTTACAATTCAAAAAAACAAAAAAAAGGTTCATTTTTTTTATTCCATCCTTATTATCTTCTTTTGTCTTTCTTCTATCCATTTTCATTTTTCCGCCACCATCCGCATCTACTCAATTCCCTCCCCTTTCTCTCAAAGCAACACTCTTCTCACTCTTTCCTATTCAATCTTGCGATTAACCTTTCTTCCCTCAATCGGTTTTCCTTCTCCTATTAACTCTTCATACTTCGTGTTGTAGTTTTCTTCTAATTTTTTTGCTTTTTTTTTTCTTGTGTTTATGTCCATATCTCTGCACTATTTCTTCCTTCACACTTTTCCCTCCATTTCTTATTTTTTTAATCCCTCCTGCATATTCGTCTCTTTCATAATATCTTCTTCTCCCATTTTTGGCTTTTATCTCCTTCCTACTGTAACGTATTTATTCAAAGAAAGCTGGTATAAGACTGTTTATTATCATTAGATACATTGTGCACGTAGTACAATCAAATTGATAAATACACCAATATACATATACAAATACGTCACACCTACATTCATACAATATCTTATTTTCTATCTTGCTTTCCATCTATTTTCCATACCTTAGTGCCCTCTTTCTCCTACTTCCAATACTTTTTTTATCTTTCCAGTTTCTCCCACTCTCTATCTCAACTCCACATCAACACTATTTTTACTATTCTCTCAAAATCAACCTTTTTCTCTAAGTTTTTTCCCAAATATTACATCTCCTATATCCCTTACATCCCTTAGTATTTTAGTTCCTTTCTTTTCTAATTCTGTTCTGCATCCTTATTGTCGTATCTTACCGTATATCAAAGGTATTTATGCTTTTCACCATCTCTATTTCTTCCTCTCCCCACTTCCAATTCATCACCTTTCGTTCACCATTTCTCTTCGTAAACCCATAATTTTTATGTTTTCTGTATTTACTTCTAATTTCATTTTTTTGTAAATATCTATTCATCACTTTTATCATTCCTTTCTATATCCTCCTCTGTTTTTGCCAAAGTCACAATATCACTATGTATAAGATAGAACCCACATGTTTCTTCTTCCCACCACTTTTCCTCACAACTATTGCCCCTTTAGTTTTTTTCTAAGCCCCTTAAATATAAATAAATATAAACCAAGAAATCAGTGGGCATCTCTGTCTTAGTTCTTTTTGTATCTAAAACTTTTTTCCCAGCTTTTCTGCACCTTGTTTTGTGTAGGTATATATTTTTTATTGTGTCTATTAAATCTTTATTTATTCAAGTTTTTCCACAACAATCCCCTTTGTACCTTATCAATGGCTGACCTTAAATCTACAAATATTGCAAACATTTTTCTCTTTTCTTTCCACTGTTCCTCGTCTTCTCCTAAAACTCAAACGAATTTGGTATACATTTCTTTTCTTCAACTTCTTTCTCTAGCCGTTTTCTTATTATTTCACCCTAAATCTTATACCCACGACATTCAGAAGACTACTTGTAATTTTTATTGTATTGTTTGTGGTACTCTTGGTGACATATTATTCTTCTGCTATACTATTTTTTCTTATTGTCCGAGGGTCTTGATGTTCAGGTCCTGTCGCCAAACTTGGAAAACAACATCATTTCCTTAATCAACCATGGAGTACTGTAGAGTAGTGATCACTTTCCATATTTTCTATTTGTGTTAAAAATGCCTAAAAACACTTAAAAACAATGACGTAAATGACGTGCGATAATGTTAATCGATTTATTTTCTATAAAGAATAAAGTTACTTTTCTGACAATATTGATCCCGACAAACATGAAATAATAAACGTCCCCTAGTTCTCAGACGTGTTTCATTGTAACTATTTAAATGATGAACTTCTGACAATAATAAAGTCTAATATTCTAGAGTCGTTATATAGTTACCATTACTTACATCCAAGTATTGCTACTTGAACTAAAGAACTTTTTGTGATTATTATTGTTAAGTTGGCAACATATTTACCGATTTATGTTGATGCATTGATTTAGTAAATTTATATGTAACACCAAATTTCAAAGAAGATGAAAGTTTTGTGATTATCGCGATTTATTAATTTATTAAACGGCGTGATAAACATATAAAAATACTATCAAACTTCTAAACCTTAACTTAAAAGGTTAACTGAAGCATACACATTTCCAAAATTACTACGCTAAACAACTAATCAGGGTTGTCAACCCATTATTTTGCTTTAATCATAGAAGGTATTATATGAGAACACATCGAGAAGGGTTAAACCGTTCATGAAATTCACTAAAATTCGTTGAGGTTAAATTTCAAATTTAACATTATATTTACATGTCACGAAATAAATCTCAATTTTTTTATAAAGCTTTAGCATTTGTTTATCTTAAGCATTTTTGTGACAATAAAATGTATAGAAAATGTTACTTGTACTGCAACTTTTAAAACCACTTTTCAGTTGGTTTCAAGAATACAAATAAGATTAGCTTTGTTTCAAATTCAGTTAAAAGTTACTTTCCGTTTGAGTTTCTAGTTTTATTGCGCCAATAAACCTAGGTATATGGTAAAACTTATGTAAATTAAATTATTTCTTTTTCGGTTGGTTAATCATGTAAAACATCAAACTTTATTGAAATCCTATTGATACGTATGGACAACTTCTAAAAATCATAAATATACTTAATAAATGGAAATTGCGATGGAAAGAGGTGTGGGGCTAAACTTAGAAGAAACTTTTGAATATAAAACGAAGAACGGACGGAGAAATATATTTTTTAGGTTCTTCCAAATCGGATATTTGTTTTACTGATTTAGGTGAGTGTCGAGATGCTTTGATTTACTGCTTACGTTTTTGCAAGCATGCAAAATAAGAAACTTGAAGTATTTGGAGATACGTCTCCAAATCCCAACCACTAGGCTATTGTTTTTTGACATACATAAACTGGTTAACAACGTAATATGAGTTATCCGAGAAGGAATTTATTCTTTATACGTAAAGGTTAATATTAAAAGACTGGAACGAAAATCTACATGAAAGAATTAAGAAGAGTGCCTATTAAATTCAAGTATACTCACGGCTCAACGAGTCGCAATGTACCTATAATATAAAAACTCACCGTTTTTGTATTACGAACAACAGACCATTTTCAAATTTTTAAGAAATGCTTTAGAGAATGTCAAACACGAGCAGAAAGAAAAGGCCGATCGCGCTCGCGTCGTTATCACGTGACACTCTAATAGATATTTTCCCAGGATGTACCAAAATTTGTTGAACAAAAAAATCGCATTGCACTAAAAAATTCTGACATAATCCTCCTCCCCCATTACAACGTGAGAAGCTGGGTGAGAGCACGTTCGTAAGTAATATATAGTTTGTACAATCGGGAACGCCAGGAACACCTTCAATCCATTGAATACCACGTCTCCCTAAAGAAACAAGAAACACCAAACGTGAGTAGCAAACTGATCGCCCAAGGGTATGAATCTACCGAACTTCAAAGCCTCGTAAATCAAGATCTCCAAAAGCGCACCAAACCACCGAAACTGTGAAAGGAAATGATACTTAGACATCACAACCACAAAATAAAAACACAGAAACCCCAACCCAACTAACAAACCGTTTGTTAACTACTCCCCGTGAAACCTTAAAGAAAAATCCAGAAGTTGATAGCATAACAAAGAATCTAGGCTGCCCAAGGATAAGTAAAAAGGTTAGGATAACATAAGGAGGTTACCGGTTCCGAGCTTTAATAAACGTCACGAGTAAGTGGCACTGAGGTTACATTCCCACCAGGACCCTTGCGACCAAAACACTCACTACTTTCCTTTCCCCCGATAACTCCCTCCCAAGCAAACAAGCAAAAGAACGGAAACTTCTATCTTGTCTCCGTAGAAGAATTAAAATTCAAAATGGAGTTACCAAACCAACGAACAAAAGATAATAACAGAAATCATAACATGGCTCGATATAAATGCCAGTCTGAAAACGTGAGATACCTGAAAGTGACCACCACCACGCGACAATACCACCACGAAATGAAATGAAAATAACCGCTATTAAAGAAATGACTTCAATAGTAGTCTCAAAACAAAACATGCCCAATCAACCACCCTAATGAAAGTGTCGTTGTCAGGTGACAGGGACATTGCTAGTTTCCATCCCTAACGTGCCCAAACAACCACCCTACAATAAAGAAACTAAAAAACTGAATAAAGAAATATGAAGGTACATATTCCTTCGGCTGGATGATCAGCCAGTCATACCAAATGAAGTGACGTCGGTAACCCAGTCGGAATTTGCCATTCTTATCATCCTAATGCAAAACGGAAACGAAAAGGATGTTTAATACCTAAAATATACATATGACTAAGCTGCGTTGAAATCATTTATAACTCAACAGCCAAACAAAGAGTTACTATCCAAAAGGTGTGCCTATACAAAACGACCTTATTTGCAGTAAAAGCAAGTAGCATGACAAGCAGTTCATTCAGAATACGAGGTACTGCCTAGAAGTCGACGAGACGTCGTATACCCTCATCAAGAGGATAAACAAACCAGTCATGTCACACAAACCTATTCTGACCCAAACTAACCCTACACTAAATCACGAAAGTTTCGTAGCCTGAAAACAATATGTATCACAAAGTATAAGTGATACCACAAGGTTGTTATGGATCTATTTCCACCTTTTGATTAAGGGGAGACAGAGTGAAATAAAACTGACACTTTCCTTATCATTTGTCCGCTACGAGGTCATCGGCGAGGTCACCCGTGCCGATATTATTCAATATTCAACTGGTACCACACTGATAAGTAAAATCTTCTTATATACTTATTATATATACTGACTTCCAAAAAATTGCAACACCTAGAAGTTGTTCAACGATTTTAATGAAATTTTCAGAAACGTCTATTTTCATTAAACAAAGTAATGATTAAAATTTAAAAACAAAATAACAAAAGCTTAAAAGTATTTTCAATAATGAGTTGCTTCGCCACTATTTGTAATGCACTTATCTAGACGGCTTGGCATGCTATCAATCAAGTGATCTATAGCTGCTTGTGGTATATCATCCCAAGCTTCTTGAATCCGTTGTTCAAGTTCGTGTAAATTATCTGGAGAGTGCGTTAAATTACCCAGTCGCCTACCAATCATATACCATACATGTTCAATTGGTGACAAATCAGGTGACCGAGCAGACCATGGGAGGACGGCAATGTTAGATTCTTCCAAAAAACGTGTTGTAGCCCTTGCCGTATAGGCGCGCATTATCCTGCTGGAAAATGGGATTTTGCAGCCCCTGAAGATGTGGAAGGCCAACTGGTTGTAGCACATTAGCAATACAAGGCCAAGGGTGATCTGCTACCATAACATATTGCACTCCATATCATAACTCCTTGAGTGAGAGCTGTGTTTTGCGTTCCACAAAAATGTTGGATTTTACGTTCTCCACGCATCCGTCTGACCCTCCTACGACCATCGTGGGCCCACAAGCAAAATCGGTACTCGTCACTAAACACAATTTGATGCCATTCTTGCGCCCAATTAACCCTTTCGTTGCTCCACTCTAGTCTGCGTAGACCGTGAAGTGGTGTAAGAGGAAGACATAAAAATGGACGATATGAACGCAACCCATAAGATCTTATCCGGCGATAAATAGATGACATTGACATCCTAAGTCCTGTACCTCTCATCCAATCATTTGCAATTGATCGAGTTGTTGAAAATCTATCTCTTGTGGCCAAAACTCTTAAGCGACGTTCTTCGCGATCTGTAGTCCTTCGAGGACATCCAGATCCACGGCGACTATGTTGAACCCCTTTCTCGGACTATTTGGACCAACATCTCAATACCGATGAAACATTTCGGTTTACACGACGAGCAATTTCTCTTAGCGAAAGTCCGGCCTCTCATAAAATAATACGGCCACGTTCAAAATCACTTAATTGGACAAAATGTTGATGTTGACGTACTCTCGGCATTGTTTTCAAGTTCAGAATGTAATTGTGAAGAAACAACAACAATTTGCAAACTTGACAGTTACTAATAGGTCTAACACTTCAAATTTATTGTTACTATGTGCTATGGAAACAACAGGCAAAAACAAAAACTACTGGTTAGATTTAATTCAAATTTTAATCATCACTTTGTTTAATGAAAATAGACGTTTCCTGAAAATTTCATTAAAATCGTTCTACAACTTCTAGGTGTTGTAATTGTTCTGGAAGACAGTATATATCTTAATTCGCGTCACACGTTATCATACCTAAAAACAATAATTATCCAGTCATAGAAAACGCACAGACCTGAAAGGAAGAAAAGCCAACCGCGCACGTGATAATTTAATAGATATTTGCCCAGCAATACCTATATACAAATGTACCAAACTTTATTGGACGAACTCTTACGTATTCTGTCTTTTCTAGTTATACCCTGCACTTTTCTTAAATATTTCATCTCGATGGCTTGTATTTTGCTCTTCATGAAATTTGTTAATATTAAACCTCGCTGCCGTATGCTAAAAATTGGCTTAAAACGGTTTATATATTGTCATTTTGTTCTTTTTTGCTTACTCTTCTTTGCTATAAATGCATTACTTAAACTGTGGTATAATTTTCAGAGTAACGTCGGTCGTTGAATCGAGCGCTGTGATTAATTTTTTCGCCTATAATTAATCCAAATTTGGAAGGTGTAGTGATTGGATTAATTACGTCAAGTAATCAAGTGTTGATGTTAACAGACATATTCAGTGTGCTGTGATAATTTCTAGTAGTTATAATCAGTAAGATAAGTTTACACATTTAAAACAAACAAATACTACAATTGCAATAATACTGAATTCAAAGAAAAAGTGTAATTTTGAAAGCACAAATTATCAACATTTATATTGATATAAAAGCAAATCGTTTGAATAGAAATAACAATATTCCAGATTATATAAAATTATTTTAGAAATACATATAAAGATTATGTGAGTAAATTTACACAAAAGATTGATATTGGTTAGTACAGGAATTGATAGAAAACGGAGCTTCCGAAGGGTTGACCTGGGCTGCGTTTCCTATGCAAATGACTGTAGGGCAATAAATGGAATCCGTAGATTATTTGACAGACAAAGGAAAAAGGAAAAGAGAAGACACAGACGAATCCTTTAGAAAATCAAAGAAAACAACTAAAACTCCCACAAAAGAGAGAAAAGCTGAAGACAAAATGGAAAAATTATTAGAATGATGGAAAATCTGACGGTAGATATAAAAGATATAAAGAAAGAACGATAGAAAACAATGATGAGGTAAAAGCACTAAAAATGAAATCGCAGAACTAAAAAGAAGCAAAAGAACATTAGGAAGGACTAAAGACAATAAAAGAATTAAATGACAATCCATGCAAGAAATAAAAGGGCTGGAACAAGAACTTAGTAAAGCAAATAAAAAATAGAAATACTTGAAATGGAATAAAGAAAGAAATATAGTAATACAGGGGATGCTATTAGAGACAAATGACAGAAATACAATAAAAGAAAAGTTGGAAATCTTCTAACACATAAGTTAGAAGTAGATGTAAAAGTAAATAACGTGGTAAAGATCGGAGAAAGACATGTCTTATAGAAATGAATACTGTAGAGGATAAAATTAGTATTATGAAAAATAAAACACAAATTAAGAAATCAGAGGGAACCCATATATATATAAATAATGATATGACGGAAAATGAAAGAAAAATTCAACAAGAAATTAGGAAAATAGCAAAAACGGAAAGGGATAAAGGAACCAAAGACATAAAAGTAGGGCACCAAAAGTTAATAATAACAGAACAGGTTTGGAGATGGAACAAAGGAAAAGCTCAGTTGGAATTGCAAAAGTCAAAACCTAGTGAATGAAACGAAAACAATGAACACACGGCAATGGACATGGCAATGGAAAAGGATTTGAGGAGAAGGGAAAAAGAAAGTTGTAATGACACAGAATACGTAATATGGAAAATGGGAACGTGGAACATTAAGAGTATAAATGGTAAATATAAAGAACTTGAAGAAGAATTTGAAAAATGGAAATTGACATAGTGGCCATAACTGAAACCAAAAAGGACAAGGAATATTGAAACGGATAATAAACACATAATAATATACAGTGGAGTGAAAGAAGAACAGAGCAGCTGCAGGAGTAGCTTGTATTATACATAGAAAACTAGAAAAGAAATACACAAATGGGAAGCAAGATCAGACAGGATACTAACAGTAAATATACAAAATAAAAATGAACAAAACAATAATAGTAATATATGGACTGAATGAGGACGAAAAACAGAAAATAAGGATAGATTTTGGGAAGAATTAACAGAAACAGTAGAAGAGGCAGAAAACACGTACGTATTAAAAGCTTTTTTGCCGACAGGCAGCATAAAGTCGATCCTTCCATAGGTTAACCCAACAGTCAGGTGGCGCATCGCCGCTGAATAGTCGCAGGCGCGGCTCGATTCTCAGTGTTTGTTTGCTATTGTACAACCACTTGCGTACTTTACTGCAGGCGATCTCAAAATTACTTATCTGCACAACTGTTATGTTGGCTATAATTATTGAAGGATCGACTATGTAACTGTTTGCTTTACATACCTGTTTGGCAAAGTTGCTTAAATTTACGTACGTGAATGCTTACACGAGTCGACACTCAGTTGTCGAAAAGTTATCGTTTAATATATATATATATATATATATATATATATATATATATATATATATAATTATCTGAGGAATTTTCAGTCTTCGTTTGTCAGAGAGATTCTGACACCCTGTGTGTATATATGTATATATATATATATATATATATATATATATATATATATATATATATATATATATACATATATATATATTGGGAGATTTCAACGCTAGAGTAGGAAAAAAGAGATAACGAATACAATGACGTACTAGGAATACATGGGGAAAATCCAATAATAACGGTAAAAGAATGTTAGATTTCTGTCTTTTACATGACCTAATCATCACAAATACGTTTTTTCAACATAAATAAATCTACAATACACAAGGGAAATGAAAAGTAGAAGCAAAAATCAATAATTGATTACATACTTGTACAAAAATAATAGAAAACAGTGATAGATACAAGAGGCCTGAAATAGGGAGGATCACTATGTAGTCATAACAAAAATAAAAGAGAAAATTTTAAACAAGAAATTAGAGAAAAAATATTCAAATAATAAAACCAGTAGAATACTTAGAGCATACAAACTAAGGAACAATGAAGTAGCATCTGAATATCAGAGAAGAATTGAGGAGAAAATAGAAAATATAAGAGTCACAGAAACAAATAGTGATATAGAAAAGAGTGGAAGGTATTTAAGAATATATAATAAGCACAACTAAAGAAGTATGTGGAGTATATAAAAAATTGTAAATAAACAACATGGTGGACAGATGAAATCAAGAAACATGTCAATAAAAAAGAAAAAGCATGGAAATGTTATTTATCGGACCAGACAGTAGGAAAATATGAAGAATATAAGCAAGACAGAAAACGGTTAAACAATTAATAGCACAAGCAAAAATTCAAGCGTGGGAAAGAATTTGGGGATAAAATGGAATACAATAGCAAGGAAAATCAAAAGTTGTTTTATAAAGTGCTGAAATCGACAAGGAGCGAAAAATTACAAGAGACGCGGAATTACATACTAAACAAACAAGGAGATATACTAAAAGAAGAAAAAGAAATAGTACACAGATGGAGAGAATACTTTCAAGAGTTACTAGGTGGAAGAGTAGACTCCGAAGAAATTCATGCGCAACAAATAATAAGAAGTGAAAATGGAGAAAAGAAATTGAATTATTGAATTAGTAGAAGCAATAAACAAATTAAAAATGGGAAACCATCAGGAAATGACAGAATAACGTCAGAAATGATAAAACACATAGGACAGAAAGGAAGAGATGCTTTTACAATATACAACAAAATATGAGACGAAGAAAGATTACCCAAAGACTGGACAAAATGCTTAATTGTACCTGTATACAAAAAATAAGGGAAATAAGACTGTAACTAATTATAGGGAATAACATTAGTATGCACGAATATGAAAATATGGGGAAACGATACTACATAAGAGAATTGTAAAGCCAAAATAGAAAATGAACTACATGATGCACAGAGCGGATTTAGACCAGGAAGAAGTATTCAAGACCACATATTTTCTATAAAACAAATAATACAGAAGGCTCGGCAAGAAAATTAATAAAGTGTATTTGACATTCATAGATACAGAAAAAGCGTTTGATAGAACACCTAGAACAAAAAATGTGGGAAATTCTAAAAGAAAGTGGAGTCAATGAAAAGTTAATACGATTGGTACAAACTATATACAAAGATAATATGAATAACAGTTATCGTGAACAACAAAGAATCAGAGGTATTAAAACTAAAGAAGGATTAAGGCAAGGGGGAAGTCTAAGCCCAACACTTTTTATAACGTATATGGACAATATATTTAAAAAAATGTACAAACAAAACTAAAAAATATATAGTAGGACACTTAAGTCTTCAAAGAACTGAAATATCTGAGGTGGCGTTTGCAGACGACATAGTACTTGTAGCACAAGAAAACTTAAGCATATGGAACAGTTTTGAGAGAATACGGGATGAAGATAAATAAAAATAAACAAAAGTAATGGTGATAGGTGAGGAAGACCGTGAACCAAAATTGATATTGATGGAACAGGATTACAGAGGGTAAAGACATTCCAATATTTAGGAGTAATAATAGACGACAATGGAACACAAGAAGCAGATATTAATAAGAGAATAAAAAGACAATAAAACCATACTATGCCATGAACACCAAAATCTTAAATAAAAAGCAAATATCCTGTAAAACAAAAAATAAAAGTCTACAAAGTAATATATAGACCGATATTAACCTTCGGGTGCGAGTCCTGGATACTGAGCAATAAACAAAAAGTAAGATTGAAACTACAGAAATAAAATATTTAAGAAAAGTAAGGGGCGTAACAAAAAAAGACAAAATAAGAAAATTTGACACCGATACTAAAATTTATAGAACACAGACAATTAGGATGGTGGGGCCACTCTAGACAAAACCAAAAGAATATGGCAAACCAAGATAACAAACAATAAAAGAAAAGGACGACCACGACAAACATGGGATAAGATAATAGCAGAAATTTTGGAGAAGAAAGGAAAACATGAAATGAAGCCAAGAAAATTGCGGAAACCAAAGAATGGAATAAACTTATTACAGTGGAACTTGTATAATTCGAACTCCTTTAATTCGAAATTGTCTTTAATTCGAAATTGTCTTTAATTCGAATTTTTAACTTGGTCCCTCACCTTTTGTATTTAAACAATGTAAAACCTGGTTAATTCGAATTTTGTTTTTGTTAATTCGAACTTTTTACGTAATTCCGTAAGTTTTTCTACGTACAAGAGTGAAATACATAATAGGTTTTCTTTGTTGTATGTATTGACATTGGAATGCGGACGTATCCTGTCCACTCCCACCCGTTTTCACCCCTACCTCTAAGTTTTGTACTCGCGATACGTTTAGCTAAGATCGAGCGTTTCATAACGCAACGTGTTTTTTGTGGTGACGCGAAACTGCATTGTGTTTACCTATTCGTTTGTTCGTGTTGTACGTGTGTATCATAATGTCGGTGCCCAAGCCACGTACCTATAAGTCCTTAACAATGGCAGAAAAAGTAGCGGTGATAAAAGAAGTAGAAAAAGGGCTCAAGAAAAATTCGAAATTGCAAAAGACTTCGGAATTCCGCCTAACACTGTGTCGACGTTTTTGAAAAACAAAGAAAAAAATTTTGAACACTGCAAGTGAGAGCGGAAAAGGCCGAAAAAGAACAAGAGGCCCGGTTAACCCAGATGTGGATAGCTGCGTTTTGAAGTGGTTCAAACAAGCGCGCGACAGGAAAGTTCCTTTGAGTGGGCCTCTTGTAAGAGGAAAGGCTGAACAATTCGCCTCTGAATTGGGATAAAGATTTCAAAGCCAGCACAGGTTGGCTGGATGGCTTCAAAGTTCGGAACGAGATTTCTTTCAAATCTGTGTGTGGCGAAAGTGGTGCTGTTGACGAACTTGCAGCCGAACATTGGAAACAAGGTCTAGAAGAAATGATCGCGGACAGGGATCCAAAAACATTTTTTCAATGTGGATGAAACGGGGCTTTTTTAAGTGTACCCAGACAAAACCCTATCATTTAAAAGTGAACAATGTAATGGAGGGAAGCTTAGCAAAGAACGAATTACACTGTTAGTTGGAGCAAATATGGATGGTTCTGAAAAGCTCCCATTATTGATGATTGAAAATCAGCTAATCCACGTTGCTTTAAAAACGTAAAATCAAAGCCAGTGGATTATGAATCCAACAAAAAGCATGGATGACAAGTGAACTTTTCCAGCAATGGCTCTTAAAACTTGACAAAAGATTTCTGCAAACAAAATCGGCAGATTATACTTTTGTGGACAACTGCACTGCTCACAACAATATTCCCCTTCTGGAGAATGTGAAGGTAATTTTTTTCCACCTAACATGACGTCAGTTATTCAACCAATGGATCAGGGGATAATCAAAACTTCAAACATTTCTACAGACGATTACTGGTAGAAAAATTCTTACTGGAGATTTTGGTGGTCCGAAATTTTCAATAGACATTCTTAAAGCTGCAAGAATGTGTAAGCAAGCATGGCACCAGGTGACAGACAAAACCATTAGGAACTGTTTTAAGAAAGCCGGATTCGTAAAAATGAAATTGATAGAGACACTGTTGATGAAACTGTATCTGATGTTATTTCTACCATTGACAACTGGGAGGACGTCACTTCTGATTTAGCCATCTCCTATGAAGACTTCATAAACGTGGATCAAGATGTGGCAGTGTGGAGAGCTGACTGACGCGGACATACTCGCTGCAGTCGTCAATAGCAACCAAGCTGAAGAGGACGATTCTCCGGAAACTGAGGAACGGCCTATTCTAATGCTGCAGGAGAAGCCATGGATCACATCCCAACAACTTAGACAATTTTTTGAAAGTAAGAACAATATAAGTGATTCCATTTTTCAGTCATTAAATCAGCTAGAATATACACTATAGCTGAGAGGCTTAAAACAAGAAAAACAAGTTAAAATACTAGATTTTTTAAAAAAATTGTAATTTGTAGTTTCTGTAAGTAAGAAGTACATACATATAGTTAGTATGTATACAACATTTGTAAAATAAAGTTTGTTAAATCATGAACGTACGTCTTATTTTTTCAACCATTCTTGAAAACTTATTTAATTGAATTTTGATAATTCGGAATTATTTATCTGGTCCCTTTAAATTCGAATTATCCAAGTTCCACTGTAATTAAAATTAGAATGTATTTATTTTAATATGTAACCTACACCATTAACATGGTAGAAGGATTTATTTGATTATTTGATTATATATATATATATATATATTTAAATGATAAGTTTTTTCGACATCTAGTGTCGACTCGTGAAAGCGTTCACGTACGAAATTAGCAGTCTTTGCCGACAGGTAAGACGATTCTTTCTTCCATTATACCAACCTAACAGTTGGGAAGCTTGATCGCTCTGCAGTAAAGTACGCAAGAAGTTGTACAGTGTTTGTTTGCTATTGTACAACTTCTTGCGTACTTTACTGCAGGCGATTCGAAATTTTATACTCTGCCAACTGTTAGGTTGGCTATAATTATTAAAGAATCGACTATGTAACTGCTTTACATACCTGTCGGCAAAGTTGCTTAATATATATATATATATATATATATATATATATATATATATATATATATATATATATATATATATATATATTTGTCGTTTACTTCCGTTTCAATTTCCTTCTTCTCTTTGTATGTACACACCTAAGTATTTAAAAATGTCTACTTGTTCTATTTTCTCGTGATTTATTTCTATATTTATATTTTTGTTTTGTTTGCTTACAACCATCACCTTCGTCTTACTCGTATTTATTTTCATTTTTCTTTTACTTAGTTCTGTATTCCATATCTGTATGTTTTCTTGTAAATCTGTTTCTCTAGCTGCGCATATCATTAAATCGTCTGCGAAAGCACATTCTGATACATAGATCGGTGTTAAACTATTATATCCAACATGTACTTTCTTGGTTTTGTTTCTTGTCGCCTTAATTACATCGTCCATTAACAGTGTGAACAAGGTTGGACTCAACACTCCACCTTGTCTGAGTCCGTCCATGATATTGAAAAATCCGATTCCATGTTGTCCTTCCTTACGTAGTTTTTGCTGTTAGTGTATAGGGTTTTTATTGCTCTTATCAATTTTACTAATCTTTTCTTCTTCTTAGACTTCCCACACCTCTTTTTGTCGGACTCTGTCAAATGCATTTTGTAAGTCTAAGAATGCGATGTAAATCTCCATATTTGTTATTCGCGCTTTCTCTATCATTTGTTTTATAGTGAATATATGATCTTGTACACTTTGTCCTTTCTGAATCCACTTTGTGTATCGTCTAATTCTTCTTTCTACTGTTTTTCTAATCTTTTCTCTAATATTTGCTCATATATTTTAAATATTACACTTAATAATGTGATGCCTCTATAGTTGCACATTTTCTACTGTCTCCTTCTTAAACAGCGGCACAGTTATTAATATCGTCCAATCTTCAGGTATTTTTCCAATGTCCCAAGCTTTATTAAAGATTTATGTTAACATTTCCGCCCCACTTTTTCCTATATTTTCCCCATTTCCCCAGTTATCTTGTCATGTCCTGCCGACTTTCCTCTCTTTTCATCTCTGTTATTGCTGTAAGTATTCTTCTATTTGTATTGTATAATCATTATCCCCGCTATGTTCTCTATTCTGTCTTCGTCCTGTATCTGATCGTTTGTATTACATAGCTCTTGAAAATATTCCTTCCACCTTCCATAATTTCATTTTCTTCTGTTAGTATTCTATTATCTTTCGCTTTTACTTGTTTTAAGCAGTGTTGTTTATTGCTTCTCAAATTCTTTAATATTTTATAAAACAATTTTTAATTTCCTTTACTATCTTGTTCCATTTTTCTTGCCAAATTCTTCCTGTTTTTGTTGTTTGTTTTCTAGCACCATCATTTTACTTTTGTTCGTTCTCTTTGTATTCTGTGTAGTTTCTTAAGATTTATTAGCAAGGTATACTTTCCATTTTTTTTTCTTCATTTGTATTTGTTGTTTTATTTCTTCGTTCCACCATTTCGTTTGTTTCTTTCCTTTATTTAATTTGTTTATTCCACATGTTTCTTTTGCTGTTTGTAAAATTTTATTCTTGAAACTTCTCCATACTTCCTCTAACATATAAAATTTAAATTAATTAAAATTTAAACCACTTATCGTGGAAATAATTTCCATAAGTTATCAAATTCATGTTGTAGGTCGAAGCACCTAATCACATAATATTATCATATTGATTTCAATATGAACACCAAGAAGACCTTCTCGTATTTGCTGCAGTACACCATACAGTAACAGACACCAAATGGATCTACTAACTCTCGAAAAACATTGAATATTCACCACCTTATTTTCTCTCATGCATTCCTAAACAGAATCATCACTAAACATGTCGATATGATTATAAATCAAACTGTTCTAAGTGTTACAGGACGACCTTTAATACTTAATCATTGGTTAGCTTAGTTCCTCGTTTTCTAATAACAATCATAGGAGACGAATGAACCCTATGAAACAACTTAAGAGCGCTGACCAAAGTTCCAAAAGTCTGTCCATGTCCTTGGTAAAAACAACGTTATAACTCTAGGTAGAAGAAACCTTTTTAGTTATGACAAAAAGGTCATCTTTCTTAGGATCAAGTTTACTAATTCTACTTTTAGCGACACTACTATGAGTATGCAGATCGACTAAGACTCTATCTCCAATCTTAAAATTCACTTCACTGCGATGTTTATCTGAGTATCGCTTTTGTCTGTCCCGATTTATTTCATTAATGTCTCTGTTTTCATGCCAGAAAGAATTTTTTAAAGATAAGAAGATGTTATTTTGGGAGGAAAATATCGGAGTTGGTTACTTCCCAAAGATCACTCTGTTTGTCATCAATAGTTCACAGTTCACGACCAAAGTCAGATACGATGACGTATGTCCTAAAATTTTATTCTTGGCAATATTCATCAAAATGGTATTGCAAGAAAAAAAAAAAAAAAAAAAAAAAAAAACTGGAGTTATTTCATGTGATTGTTGTCAACCAAGATTGATAGTCTGGCTTTGAATTCTCGGATCTTCTGCTGAAATTAATTAGCTTCTGGATGATACAATGGAGTCAGACTATTTGATTTTTTATGACATGATAAACTTGTTGCATAACTGAAGAAATAAATTGTACACCATTATCAGTAGTTAATCTTCTGGGTATACCAAAACAAATAAAATTTTTCTTAATAAACTTTGAAAGTTGCAGACTTCTGTGCAAACAATTCTACCAATTTTATAGCTATATCTTCGGCAATTAAAATCCATTTCGAACCATCTTCAGTTACATGTACAGGCTCAAAAAAAAATCTACACTGACTTTCAAATCTCTGAGCATAGGCAGGAGTTTGAACTAACCGGCAGGTTTCTGATTCGTAGCTTTATAACGTTGACCAAAAAAATAACAACGTTCAGCAATGTGCTCAAATGTTCGTTCAACACCATAATGAGCTGTAATTGGAAAATAGTGATACTCGTACATGATTCTAGATTGCTCTTGAAATAGTAAGACAAACTGAGTTTCTTCACGATCTTCTTCTGAATAGCGATATAATACACAATTCATTATAATATATCCTTTATTGATCCAATTTATGATTTTCTAGACAAGCGGATCTTTCAACTGCTCTGTTTGCTATTCATTTGACGTTCTCCTCGGCATATCAATATCTATTTCACAAATGTCATATTGAAAAATTTATCTCATGACTGAAGGGTGGACGAGACAATAGATAGTCTTTTCATCAGCTTGCAAAAGGACAGGAGCACCGATCAGCAGTTTCTTCAACTCTTCGAATGACTGTTGTTTTAAGTAGACCATCTCCATACCAATTTCTACTTTGTCAAATCACTGAAAATTTATTAATGAAACGACAATACCACAAACAAGTCTGGGAAATTGCACTACTTTTGCGTTTTGTGGTGTCGGTAACTTAGAAATAGCGTTAGTCTTCCCAGGATCTACAGAAATCTCACTTGGTGTTAATAAATGTCCTGTTTCTAAATCTTGGTTGTGTTGCTCAAACGTAGAAGATAACACTATAATATCAGGTAGATATGCAAGAACCTTAACATCGTTTAAACCTGGCAAAACTGTCTATTAAACGTTGAAACGTAGCCGGAATATTTCTAAAACCAAACGGCATGCGAAGATATCGGAATATTCCAAACGGCGTTGTAAAAGAAGTTTTGTTGCAATCACTCGTTTTCACTCTAATCTGATGATAAATCGATTATGAATTGCGTTCGTTTTGCATCGTGTAAAAGATCATCCATTTCCGGAAGGGCGTAGGCATTAGTAAGAGTAACTGCATTTAACATTTATAATCTACACAAAAAAGTATACATTCATCTTTGTTGGGAAGCAAAACTACTGGAAATGCTCAATGACTCTCGGCTTTTCAATATCCGCTTTCAGACATCAGAGTTTTGTTTAAGCAGTGACTCAAGTCGACGTCGTTGATATTGAGCTAGAGTATATCAATCTTAGGGCCGTAGAATCTCAAAACTTGATACCCGTAGTTGAGACACTGGTGAACTTTCTTCGAACATCAGGAAGTGTTTTGTAGTATCATAAACAAAATTCCATGTTACATTCGAAACATCCAAATTTATTCACATGTGTAAATCGACATTGATAAAAGCTTGTTCGGCAAATCTAGAATGTTCTATAAGATCTTTAAATGTCCTAATTTTTTCCAATGGAACTTTATCCCTAAATTTTTAATTTAAAAACCATAAATTATATCGATTTGATTATGTTCCGTTAATACTAAACCTCCTGTCAGCCGTGAGAACAAAGCACGCACCTTGCTTACAAAAATCCGTTTCTGCTAGCCTTGCTTAAGAGAAAAGATTTCACAAAAGATCGGATGTGCTGGCTTGGGATATGCGTAAATATGTTGAAGAAATTCAATGGTTTCCGCGAAGTAACGATTTGATTCCAATCCACCAAGTAGCAGTTGAATCAATTAGAAGCATTGACCAACCTTTAAAAGCATGGTCTTCAGAAATATTAAAGCAATCTTTGTGCACAAGAATTGCGTCTATAAATGTTTCTACATTTGAATCCGCATCAAACGCAATTTGTATCCTCCAAAATTCGCACATAACGTCGTACAGCCAGATTTTGGATACCTGCTAATAGACTCTAAAGTATTTCCTGTGTCATGATAATCTGCTGCGTTGGAGTGACAGTTGCAGTCTCCTGGCATTTGGCTTCAAAGTATTCAGGAATCCGAAACAAGAATGCTTGAAACTACTGACCGTAAATTCATACAATAAACGATGTGAAGTGCTGAATGATGCGTAATTCGCGCTCAATAAGAAACAACATACCAAAGTTAATGCACTAACCGTATAACACTGTCCCTAACGTTGGGCGCCAAATTATGGAATGGGTAATGTTGGTCTTTGCACTCTGTTTTTTGTTAATGCTTTTTATTAAAGTATGAAATTACAGAATAATAATACGTCACATAAATGTCTAATCAATAAAATTCAATCAAACACTAAAAAAATATGTTCCCGCCAACCCTGAAAGATTTACTACACTATTAATTATTTATTTATTATATTTGTATGCACTTAAATATGTGCCCATTATTTGATTACATGTATGGAGCAACTGAATCCATTAAATCCTAATAAGTTTCATCGATATATAAATATTTTTTATATCTACTTACAAGAACTACCAAAATAAGCAGTTGTAAAGCAAAAGAAGTAACAAAATCAAATAAAAAAGTAAGAGCGTAAATGAAGTTAACGTTTACGACTCACGTTTCAAAGAGGCGTTTATACCAATTTAAGTAACACAAGTGAAAATAAAAGAGTTAAATTTATTTCAAAGACGCTCTAAAGAAAGTAAATTCATTGTTAACCACCAGTAAGCGTATTGACATTTATTGTTTATAGATTTTATTCCTGTTAAATTGCAATTAATTTAATTACAAAACAAATATGTATAAAATCGTGTTAAATCAGAACGTTTTATTACTAAACAAAGATTTTGTTTTATCCACCTTGGTAACTACCTACAACAGATTATTTAGGTATCTTAATTGTAAAACACTAAAATATATAAAGGTAGATATATTATTTAAAACAAACTAACACTTTTTGGAATACAACAACATCGCATATAGTATCCGCATTTTAAAGAAATCTGAATCAATTAGTTTAATTTGTAATTAGCAAAATTTGAACTTTAGTTTTAATTTAGTTTAAAATGTAACAGCAATTTCATTTTTAGTCTGTCAAAACGTGTGTAATGCTACAATTTTGCCGGCAACTTTTGATAAATTACTAAATGGACGTGTCCGTACGATAAATAAATAAATAAATAAATAAATAATCAAATAAATAAATAAATAATTGTTACAATCAACTAATAATAAAAATTTCTAAAATTCGTTACTGTTTACATCACTGACACATGATAACAATAACAAAAAAATACGAAGAAAAGAAGACTCTGCGAAGAAGAAATAGGCTGCGTGTTCTGCACAACTTACAAAGTTTTTAGGTTTAGTTAAACAATGTCAATGTCTTTGCCGTTTACTTGTGTCTTAAAATATTTAAATCAAAATTGTGAAAATTACAACAATCGTAAATGCAAGCGACGATTGGAGAAAAAATTTTATCACCATTTACTTTCGTATTGAAAACATAACATTGAACATATAAAAGTAAATTAAGTGTTATTGAAATATTAAGAAAATCAAACTTAGCATGTGATTTAAAATTTTTAATTGTGAATAAATTACAAAATTGAACTTTAATTAATACTTAATACATTTATTATTTAGTTTTTTGCCTCTGATAAAAACCTAATTATTTGAAAATGTTGAAAATAAAAATTACTATAATGACTCTCACATTTGGAGTTTTTGATACTCAAAAGTTTTTACTGAAAATGAAAGCACATATTTCTGTGTTTAAATATTAACAATTAAAAACGGAACAATGTAACGCAATGTAAAACACTGTTAAAAGAAGAAATATAGAAGGAGTCATACATTTATTCAAATCAGTTGCGAATTATCATTTAATGCGACTTGATTTAAATTGTAACGTGTTATATTGTATATTTTTATAAGAACTATTTGTGTTGAATAAATAATACCGAGGAAAAGTGTAATTCGATCTTGGCTGTGTTTCTACTTATCTCGCGATTGCGAATTCGGAACAATAAAAGTTGATAAGACTCGTTACAATATTTAGAAGAAGTAAGTTTATTCATCTAATAAGATGTTTTCTAATATCCCATAATCTCTAATCATATTTCTTTCACTTGCGCTAAGCATGCATTTTTAAATTCACTAATAGTGTAGGCAATTTAGATGAAATAACGACGAATAAAAAAAAATTTTATAAAGTTTTGAAATTTTGGTTATGAACTCCCAGTAGGAACCCAAATACAGATTCAAAAGTTCCTACCCCCGCGGAGGAAGCTTTATCCTTTTGTCCAAAAACGACCCCAAACGTGACTCTCACGACGATTTTTTGCGTTTTGCACGTAAAACGTATCTCTGACAAGAAAAAGATTATAGGACTTTTTAGATTCTCCATTAAATTTTCCACAAAAATTGTTATATATATTTTTTGTGTATCTCCCACCCAACGCTCATAAATAATCTTTGAAAATAAGCATAGTTTAACGCAACAAAATGAGCCTTGCGTCGCCTTTTGCGTCGATTATCTTGAAAAGTATTAGTGTGAGCAAAAATGTATAGAAGGAAAATTGTAGACAGTTCATTTTGTACAAGATCCATATTAGATATAATATTTTTTGAGAATGTATTAATGGTAATATATGATTTTTATACTTGTGCATTCTGAACTTTGAGCGCGTTTCCACACCACCCTTGAGGTAATGCGTGGGTTTTTTAAGTGGTTTCTCTGGAGACCTATTCCATTAATGAAATATTTAATCAATTGTCTCTGCAAAATGGTCCTCCTCGATGGTATTTACACAACTCTGCCCATGACAATTAGAACACATTGTAGAGCAGGGCAGGCCAACCTTTACACAGTTACATCACTTTCTACAGCCCTTTTTACAACCCCAAGATATGAGCTAGAAGCTTGAGGCTAGAGATGGCGCTTAAGTCGTGAGCACTGGCATTAGAATGTTGTTAGTTTTTTTCTAACCCTATTCAGTTGCTCCTAAATTTCTTTCTTTCTACAAATAAATTTGATAAAAACTCCATATGAATGTTGTGTTACTGCAGCAGATGTAGGTAGTAGTCTAGACAAAATGACTGCGTTATTCAACTGACCAACTAACTTATTAAATAAAATGAATCGATAATGGTTTAATGATGTTTCTTTTTGGAGTGCCTATATAGGGCAAACGTAAATTTTTCTCTAGCTTTTGCAATGCTTTCTTTTGCCGATGAAAGATTATTGAATACGGCGACGACTTCTTGTAAATTGTTTCTTATATTTATTAAGTTTACGGTCTGTGATTTTTCTTTGCCTAAAAAGGCAGAAGTTGTGCCCCAGCCACTAAACGCATGAGAAAATAAAATATTATCTTTGCAATCTTTTAAAACTGTCAAGTTTTGTAAGTCTTGGGAACTATACACCCTTTTCTCAATATTTTCTTGGGTGTTTCTGAAAAAGCAAATGTCTTTCTATGGCGGACAAAAAGCAATAAGGAGTGTAAACAAAATCGATATCCTGCCTCATATTTCTCAAGTATGTTTACAAAGGGTTCAATAATTAAAAGTGTACAATTACAAAAATTATCTTGTGACCATTAATACTTACTCAAAAATATTTTATCCAACATGTTTCTTCTAGAGAAAGAACTAATCTACAATTTTGTTTCTATATATATTTTTGCTCGCGCTAATACTTTTGAGATAATCGACGACGCATTTTTTGCTTTCGCGCTAAAACCTATGCTTATATTCCAAGGTCATTTATGAGGGTTAGGTTGAAAATGCGCAAAAATTATAACACAATTTTTGTAGAGAATTTAATGTTGAATTTAAAAGTCCTATAACTTTTTCTCATCAGAGTTACAATTTACGCGCAAAACGCAAAAGACCATTGTGAAATTACGTTTGGGGTGTTTTTTTGGGTGAAAGGGGTTGAAGCTCCCCTGCAAGCGTAGGAACTCTTTAGATCTGTATTTGGGTTCTTTATACATTTTTTTCTTCTAAAAGTCTAATTTGCCTACACTATAATGTATCTTAATTTCTTCAGGCAGTTTTTATATATTATTAAGCCCTTATAATATAAATTGTTTTGTGAAAAAAGTTTTCTTAACTAAATGTAGCCTAAAGCTATTTAAATCTCTAGTGCTATATTGATGTTTATCCTTATTAAAAACAATACATTTCTGCATGTAGCTAGGTAACTTATTATAATTTATCTTATAAATAAATATCGAAGTTTTAAAATAAACTCGTTGCTTAACACTTAACCATATAATGCTTTCAGCATTGACGATATTCGTGTCATTTTACTACACCGTAAATACCATGACTGGATCTCTTGATTAATAATAATTGGGAAGAAAAGGTAAAACCCAAAATAAAGATTGTCGGAGGTGAATTACTTCCAATATTTGGGAAACACAGGAAGCAAAGAATAATAAAGGCGAAATGATTATTATTGAGCAAAAAAAATTACTTTATAACAAGAGAGAAGTTTCGATTGAAACTAAAGAAAATGTTATAATTATATATCGACCAATACTCACGTACAGGTGCGAAGGGTACGAGCACAGATCAACAAATAACCAAGAAAATAAAAGGAATAACAAGACCAGATAAGATAAAACAAAAACACAGATGTAATAAAGAAACTAGATATAGAACGCATACTAACATATATAGAAAGAAAGGAACAAGTATGGAAGACAAGAATAATGAAAAATAGAAAATAAAAAATCAAGAAAACATAAAAGAAAGATAAAGTGAAAAAGACTAGAAAAATAGAAAAAACTTGAACAGAAGCAGAGGAAATTTCTTGATTTTTATGTTGGAAACACCCTTAAATGCTATTTAATTCACGTTTGTGAAAATTAATTCCGGCATTCTGTCAGGTGCACTTAAAAATAGGTGGTACACAAAAATTACTTAAATTACAAAACCTGTGAACGATGGTATGCCCTTTCTATTATTGATATTTTTACAAACCTTAATTAAAAAATATTTTTAAAATAATTGCAATTATACAGGGTGTGTCACTTGAACGTTCTGTTCTGTACTGCATTTATTCCCAAACACAAAAAAATCTTGATATTTTCTCTCAGGAGTAATGTTTTACACAACTAAAAAAATTTTGTTTCCTGCGCAGTTTTAGTTTGTCAGGGACGTAACTACTTTTTTTTTAATAGGAATCCTAAATGTTATTGTGTTCCTTGAATTTTTAAATCAACTGAATAAGATTATAACCAACATTTTTTAGTTTGAAGTTATTTGGAATTTAATATAAAAATGTTATTTACAGAAAAAAATTTAAACAGTAAGGGCTTGGGATGTCATTGTGCTACTGTTTTAAAAACCAATTTATTTATTTATTTATTCGTATGGGTCATTTTTAAGACTGCATTTTTGTCAGTTAAATAATTCTTCAAAATCGTTATTGCAAATGTTTGAATATTCAAATACGAATAATTTGATTTTTTTGATTGGGGATAACAGCTTAGTTTTTGCATTGACGAAAGCAAAATTTAATTCTCTTTCAATTTGTAAATCTTTAAGCGTTTCAAATTTAATAATGATGGTAATTTATTATTTCACAAAATGCTATTAAAGTTTTTATAAATAAATATAGACGTTAAGTAGAGTTTCAGTAAGTATTAATTTTAGAAATATTTAAAATGTTTGTTTTATTTTTAATTTCAGAAAAGATCCATATTCACCCTAATTGTTGAAGTAATTTTAAAACTCAAAAGCAGTTCAAAATGCAGTAATATTTAAGGGATTCTGTTTAAAAAATGAGTACGCCCCTGCACAGGCAAACGGAAATAGGTAAAAAACACAATTTATTTTAACAGTTTATGTAAAACATTAATCCAGATAGAAAATTTGAACAAAATTTTTGTCTAATTTAAAGAATAAATTCAGCAGAGAGGGTTGAAGTTCAAACTGCTCACCCTGTATAGAGTAGAGCTAGCTACCAGAAAACTACGTACTAAAACAGCATTTCTGGGTTTTGGGTTTTACGGATATTCACTCCAACTAGTGCGTTTAGAATTTGTCTATTGATAATTGGTTTACTTTTTTGTATTAGTTATTGTTGTTTAAGATATTTACTTAAAAAAAGATAATAAAACAAAGTGTCTGTAATGCAGATGTGAACTAAATTGTTGCATGTTCTTTACATAATTTGATTTTATAATTTCTGACTTAGCGAACAAATTGTGCATGATTAAGAAACTAAAAATAAGAAATATGATCTACACGGTGCAGAATGATACACCAAACGAAAGTTCTTCAGATGTTCTCTTAGTTAAAGCATAAAGATTTTTGTCAAAAGGAGATACACAATACTTTAAAAAGTATACCCGGGGTTAAAGAAAAGTACCATTGTTTATATTATCATAATTATTTCATTAAAATAACTTAAATCCCATGCTATAGAAAGAAGAACTGTTGTTATGTTAATAACATAAGTAAATAATATCTCAAAGTTTCTTACCGGAGCATTCAGGCACGGACAGGTGCAATGGTGGGCAGAACGGACACTCTCTCTTGAAACAGATCTAACAATTTTCAAGGCGGATGTTGGTGTTTGTGATGTGCGCCGTTGTTCCAAACCTCCCCGTGGAGAGGATGTATGTGGAACTAGTTGGAAAGCATTTGAAGAACTTCTATTTCTCGTTGGTATATTTGTTAATAAGTTTTGTTTGCACCCTTTCACGTCAAGTCTGAAACAGAAAAGAAATTGTTCAATTTAGTTCTACCACTTTTGTTGTTTTCAAAGAACATGTTCTTTATATCTTTATCAAATAATTACATGTTTGGTCGTGGTAGAGGGATTCAAAGAAGAAAGACTACTGGTTTGTGTTCATTGCTTGCCCAAAAATTAAACGCACACCCCATATGTGAAATTTAGGTAAGTACACTTACAATTGTAACATTAATTAGCGACTTGATGTCGTCAGTGTTATCATCATTAAGAAACGTGAAAATGTAGTTTAAAATTGTCTATTATTTAGATTATAACCTGTAATCTACACAGATAAGCAGGTGATTCCTTCTTTGGGCGTTATGAAGGTCTACAATTTACAGATGTATTATATTATATTATATTGTTTATAGAAAATGATTTTCTATTACTTAATCGATACTACCACGTTCAACTCTTTTATAGTTAGATTATTTATTAGTCATTACATTGATATCGAAAGAATTTTTCCTAAAGGTCATGCTCATTTTTTGTAAAGTCTCATTGATACTTAATCTAAACAGAAAGGAAATACCATATATCAAAAGGCCATCACCACTTTTCTTGCCCATAACTCCCAGCGACATCGCAGCTAACTTAATAGAATGAAGAAATTTTTCCCACGGAACCGGTAAAATCTGTTCGATCGGTAAAAATACAGAACCTAAAATCCTCTCTGTTCTGTTTTCAGTTATCTTACGATTTGGTCTTCAATTCTTTAGAGGGTTTTAAGAACAACTGTAATACACAAGGAAGATGATCAGTATTTGGAGACCGATAACGATTGGATCTGCGACACAACGCCTCCTGCATCGTATAATGGTTAAAAGAATTTCGCTTGCAATTACTATAAATTCCAACCAAAGAGGTTTCAATTCGAATTTGACGGAACCTTCGCTAATATTACCATCCTGAACGCTTTAATAAGAGAAAGAACATCTCATGAAAAATTTTTTGCGATATCCATTTGGGACGTCAGCAAGGCCTTTGATACCAATTCCCACAATTCAAAGGATATTGACTAAGCAAGGACTTGACAGAAGAAACAATCACCTATTTAGCTACACTTCCTCAAACGCTGAAACAACTATTAAGTAGGGAACATTAAAACTAATCTCATCAAGATTCACAGAGGGATCAAGCAAGGATATTCAGAAAGTCCACACCTTTTTAACTTGATGGTACGAGTTAATGAACGAATTCAAATTCCTTCACCCAGACGGGTCCATTACATTGTCCCTCAAATGCTCCGGTATGGTATTCACTGACGACATCGTGTTAGGTCTGAATCCATTTAAAAGCCATTGCCTTATAGCTTATACCGTGATGAAGGTATAGCTGCAAAAATCTCAATTAAAATCGGCAATGACCAACTTAAGCCTGTTTCGACTTTCAGTCCGTTAGAGCTAAATCCAATATATCTAATTCACAGATTTGGCTACAAAATCTGCAACGTTTTTCGCTTAAATCAGATCAAAATATTATCTCCTGGCTAAACATCCGGTTCCAAAATTATTGTATGGCTTTCAAGCTTCCAAACCTCATGTTCACACCTATAATAATAGAAGCAAGAGGAATTTGAACATCGGCTAATAAAAGACCGAAGACCTTTAGCCATTCCAAAATAGCTGAAATCATTACATGTAATTTAAGAATTAGCCATTAATGTCTTAACGTGTATTTTCTGTTCGTTGTTCACTTATACAATTTTTAATTCATTTTAATTGATCAAAGTAGTGTTGCTTTATACCAACATAAATATAAATTCATACTACACAAGTTGTCATCCAAATACATTACTTTAATATGCTCTAGTTAATATTGATAGTCTTCCCCTTCTGGGTGCATTTTGGAATGAATGTCTATTTTCTACTTCCATTTGTTCCAACGAACCCAATTTCAGAAAAACAATTGCTACAGTTGATTCCGATTAACCCGGATATAGGGCATATTACCACTCAGGACGCAAACAATAATAAATTAAATAAAATTGTATTTTATTAATCGATGATTTAACGTAACCAATTACATTGACATTGAAAGAACAATACAAACTTGACCTCTAGGAAAATTTCCTCAACGCCGTTGTGATCATTAATCTAATAATTATGATTTTCTAAATATTTGCTTTTCCTCTATAATTTATTCACTACAAATAACTGTATTCTGTTTTTTATTAGTGTGTCGGTCTTCTATGGTTTTTATATAAAAAGTTTTGAAACGCATTTTATAAAAATATTTTGAATTATAGAGCCTATACAGGATACTTAAGAACTGATTTTTAAATACCCTCAATGGAAGTATGATTCGTATTAAACAAACTTATTTTCTCTACTCTGTCGTCTACCCTTTCACTTTCTTTTTTTAAATTCTAATATCTCCTACTCTCCTACATGTTCTTCTTCCATCTTCCCTCCAATACTTATTTTCTTTTTGTCATTCCCACACCTAAATTACACATGGTTTTGTCACCACACTATACAGGTATATAATGATCTTCTAGGGCACCATACAGAACCGTTACATCACAATTCAATATTGAAAATGTATCATACGAATAAATAAATAAATAGAACCTAAATCGGGCGCTAAGTGTATTGGTATTCTATTTGAAATTATTTCCTTATACTTAGGATTATATCTTCCTTCTTTATTCTATGTATCTTTGTCTTTTGTAATATTTCTTCTCTTTATCTACATCCCCAATATCGTTTCTTCTCCACTTCTTTTCTTGAGTACCCTCCTCTCCATAGTGTATAACTTTCTTTCCTCTTGTCGATAGCTTATTTTCCGTTATTTTATTTCTTTATAGCAACTTATACTCTCGTCTATCTTTCGTGTTCTCTTCTTCAACCTCATTGGCCTATTCTCTGTTATCACCATTAGTTTTTTCATTTCTACCTTTTCTGTACTATACATCTCCGTCTCTACTGTAGAAGTTAGAAGTAGAACTAATATAATAAAAGACTATCGAGAAAGTAAAAACATGTACATAAATTTTATGAGTTTGTATAGAACACTGTCTATGTTAGTAAAATAAACAAACATTTTTGTTCTTAAAAATATGTAATAATGTTGATGCGTGGTTTAACAGTTTTTTAACATATTTAATTAAATTTTTGCATGAAATAAAGTTTTGACGTATCCTTTTATTATTTTCGTTTAATAAGAAACAATGAACCACGTTCAGTTTATTTAGTAAAGCTAATAAATGTATTTACAATCACGACCAGTAAATCCCAAAAACATAAAAATAAAGCCGCCCAGTACTCAACACACAAAAGAAAAAGCTAAATTTGTGAAAAGAGAGAGATAAAAAGCAAATCCTACATATATTTATTTAAATTAGATACAATTTGACAAATTACCTATTACATAAAGATTAAAAACAAAATCATACTTATTACTGTTTGTCCTCCTCCTGCACTTTTACTGGATCTTATTCGATTTATTTCACACAAACAAAAACACCTACGATAGGTATCGCAATGTATACCTAATACATAATAGTTAAAACACAAACATAACTTAAAGCTTGGTGCATTCATGTACTTTCTTTATGGATCTAAGAGTATTTGGGGAACAAAAGATTTTGTTATTATACCTACTTTGGTCAAAATACCAAAGAGTAATATACAAAGTTAATATTTACGAAATATTTTTAGATATTGTCACAAATGCTTAGATGAATATTTACTGAATATTTCTTTAACATATTTGTTTTTCACTAATTTTAAATAAAAATATAGTATTTCTTAAATGCTGTGGAATAATTATTTTTAAATAATCAAACATAAATATTTTTTCACAATTTGTGCAAATATTGTAGATATTGGTACCAAATATTTCTTAAACATGAATCTCACAGATTTCCAATAGACATATTAGAATTATATTCATATTGAAATATTTTGTGCTGCTTGGGAATATAATAGGAGTTAGGAAATCAAGCAAGCCTGTTCATTTTTATTTTAATTAATCGATACCATTTCACTAGTCTATTCTAGGAAATTATTCTAATACCCATTGACCTCATTTCGGTGCTTTAATGGACTTGCTAAAAATGCACTTAGCGCTCATAACAAATAAGTGTACAGCGTCACCATTAAGTAAGTAATTAATAGAAAAAAACTTGCCGGCTATAAAAGTTTAGAGATGTTTAGAAGCAAAATTTTCATAAGCAGCTGGGCGCAACAGAAAGAGGGGCAGGGCGAAGATAACATCCTAACAAAATCAGTATGTAGTGGTAACATTAGTAAATGTCACATGTATGCAACTCCAGCTATATTTGTCGACCACATTTACGCATTTACGTTTACGTTACGTTACGTTACAAATTTGATGGTTATCGAATTTATTATACCACGCATTAATTACAAAATTGCACGTCAGAAACGATATGAACTGGTTACATTTTCAAACATTATATCACGAACTTCACAAATAAATATGTTAAGTAGTAATTGTCACACTGTAACAATCGCAAATCACCCACAGAACAAAAAGGTCATATGCAATATTGGCCTAAAATTGAAAATAAGCGAATTATCAGCATATTTTTCTTTTAGACTAGTTGGCCGTGAATGGCTGCGAAATAAGATTCATTTTAGTTTTTTCATATTATTTATGTAACAAGAAAATAATACAACAAACTACATTAAATGTGCAAACACATCACTATTTTCTTCAATGCATTTTCGAACATTTCTTATAACACTGTTTGCAGCTTTTAGAACTGTTCTGGCATCTATGGATCTTATAATGTCTCTAATACTATTTTGAAGTTCAGCCAGGTTCGCATATCTTCTTTTGTAGACTTCGTCCTTGACGTAACCCCAAAAGTAAAAGTCTAATAGAGTTATGTCAGGAGATCTTGGGGCCAAAGTAACGGACCATTTATTGCTATCGATCTATTTTGGAGATGCCTAATAACACTCTGACTTCGTGAAACTGATGGGGATGAGCTCCATCTTGCTGGAAATACATTCGGATACGCGCCCCTAAATTGACACAATATAAATATGTTTCTAGTAATTCTGACAACATATCAACCTAGTCCTCCCTGTTAAAGTGCCCCCATAGAAAATTGGTCTAATTAATTGGCTGCCTATGAGACCGCACCACACATTGATACTAAATTGTATTTGAGGATTTCTGGGATGAACAGTAAATACATTTGTATTTGTATTTCATTTTCCTTCCGTTGGGAATTATCACTAGTGTGTGCCAAGATCAATCTAACAACTAAAATAATTAATGGACATGTTCAAAAACTCTAAAGTGTTTAAGATAAGATAATTGTCATTAAATTGAAATAAAATGTAAACAATCCCATTTCATTTTGACTTCTGAAAATTTTAATAAATAAACAAATTCAATATTAAATAGAAGTAGTGAACTATTCTGGCTAAACTCCGAAGAGATATCCTTAGAATCAGTTTTTGCGCTCGTTTCGAATATGCCAACAGACACTTTAAATTCGATAATAATTTGGGCGTGACCAAAATTTGCAGATATTTTGTGAAGATGGGCCTGGATTTTCTTTTTGTGAATATCTCAATGGATTGATCATATTATGAAAACGTGCAGTCCAAATATTAAAAAATATACAGGGCGGATTGTAAGTTATAAGCCATTAAACAAATGGACCAAATACATAAAACACCTCGTATTTCGGTAATAAAGAGCGCAAGATCAATCATATGGGAGGATTTTAGAATCACCCCTACCTACAGTTAACGTATGCTCGTTTCCCATACACCCTGTATAAATAAGAAAATACTTTGTATCTATTAAAATTTGTATACTTTACAGTTTAATTAGAATTTCATAATTTAAAGTGTGCACGTTTAGATTACTTTACACTTTTATTGTAAGTATATTTAAGAAAACATGACTATTTTTTTTAATGTATCAAATCTTAAATTTTTAGGGATTACGGCATTACATTGTATTGTGTTTTTGAGAACCGGATTTCTTTGTTCGTATGTTGTAAAATAATCAATTTTTATTTAATCCTTTTTAGTGTATGTAGGATATGGAACGACAAACGTAATTCTTTTTATTCGTGCTACTATTCACCTTTTCTTGTATACTTTTACTTTCTCTACATTTATCAATAAATTGTAAATGTTACTTAGATTAGATGTTTATTTTGTTCTTTACATTAAAACAAAAGAATTTGGTTACACATAAACATTAATCAATAATTACAATAACAAAATTAAAGAAATTATAATTATAAAATTACAATAGCTTATTGGTTTTCAATTTATACTCCAAATTTAATTATTTTTCTTTTTGTTTCTCCATCCATTGTGTTCTCTTTATTACCTCCTCATCTATTCAATCTCTTCCCATTATCCCCTAACAATATCCTTCTATCTTTTCCTTCCACTCTCAATTCATTGCATCCTTCTTTCATCTGTTCCAAGTTCTCTCATCCATTTCCGCACAGTCTGCACGATCTATCCTTGTCCTTCCACTAATATGTATTTTCTCTTCTCACTTCCCACTCTAAATCTTGCAATCGATCTTTTTTCTTTCAATCCTTCTTTTCCTATAATAGAAACGTGGTATTCCTTCCGTAATAATCTCACAACACTTTTCATTATACTTCCCTTCTTGTATTCTCGATCTTCTCTCTTGAATTTCCGTATCTTGATCTTTTCACTAACTCTGCTTCCATACTTTTTCCTTCTCTCCTCATTCTTTTATCTCTCTCTCGCATAACCTCCCATTTCATAGAATAATCTTTCTCTTTCCCATATTTTATTTTTTGAAATTCTATCTCTTTCCAACATTCGATTAATATTTCAATTTCTTTCCTCCTCTCCATCTTTTCTCCTCATACTCACCGCTCATCTTCCCGTTTCGGTTTTTATCTTTTCTATTTTTGCTTCCTCTTGTACTATGTACCCTGTATCCTAAATACTTCTATTTGTCCACGATCTCTATTTTTCTTCTCCCCAATGCCATGATACTTTCTTCTTTCTCCCTTTCTTCTTTTAAATTCCATGATTTTTGGTTTGTTCCTGCTTGTTTCTAACTTTTCCCCTTTAAGTATTTTCTTAGAGTTTTTATTACTCCTTTCATCTCTTCTTCACTTTTGATATCACAACTATCCGCATACGCCAATACCCATACTTTTTTTCTTTCTACCACTATTCCCCCACTTGGTTTCTCTCCACCTCTTCTAGATCCCCAATATATAAAGAAAATAAACACGGACTTAACGGACATTCTTCTTTCAGTCTTCTTCCCGTCTTAAACTTGTTCTCCATTCTCCCCCCACTCTGGTTCTGTGACTCGTGTCCTCATAAATTTTTTCTACCGCATCTATTATATCCTTACTGATTCCTTTTTCCTCTACTTCTCTTTCTAGTTTTCTTCTTAGAATTTCACTATATACTTTGTATCCTACGCTTGTTGCTTATGCCTCTGTAGTTTAAAATTTCCCTCCTATCCCCTCCTTTGTAAATTGGACATATTATCATCTCCTCCATTGTTGAGGTAGTCCTTCTCCTTTCCATACCTCATCCTCTCCTGTAAATTTCCATTGCTCTCCTGTGTCCCGTCCGAACCTCCTGTTTTACCCATTTTTAGATTTTCAATCGTTTCTTCTAATTCCACTTCTCTCCTCCTCCTCTCTGCTTCTCTTCTTTTTCTTTTAATTTTTTAATTAATGTTTTAACGTTTTCGTTCGGTTCTTGTAGCAAACTTTTACAGTGTTCCTCCCATTTCTCCTCATTTATGTTTATTTCTATCCTTCTTTCTCATTTTCGCTTTCTTTTAAAACTCCCAAGCTTGTCCTTCGTTTTTGATTTCGCTGATCTCTGTTTCTGAATTCCATTTTGTATTCTTCCTTTCTGATTTTACACATTTCTCTGAACTCTTTTCTTTGCTTCTGTACTCATCTATATCCATTTTTTCACATTCTTCTCCCTCTTTTCATTTCTCTCTTCGATCTTTGGTAGTATCCATTCCACCATTCATTTTTTGTCCCATTCTTCTTATTTCTTTCTTGAATTTTCTTATTTAAGTCGCTTCTTCAATGTTTTGTATCCATTTTTTTATCTCTTTATCTATTTCATTTGTTGTTTCTTGTTATTCCTCTACCATTTCCATTTTTTCCCTATACCTTTCTATACTATTTTTGTCCATATCTTCTTCTCCATCCAGTTAATTCCATCGGCTGGTAATCCGCTTTCTCTTCCTCCCCTATCTTAGAACTTTCTACGTCTTCATTTACTATTACGTAGTTCACTGCCGATTCTGCCATTCCTCCTATAAACGTAAACTCTCCCTTTTCCCTTCCTCCATGCTGCCGTTTATTATTGTCCATCCTCTATCTTTACATAGTTTTAGCAATTTAATTCCTTGTCCATTTATTTTCTTGTCCATAGATCTCCTCATTTTTACTCTTCAAATTTTAATAATTCCCTCCGCCCCAATTCTTGGATTAAAATCTCCCTATTATTAGCTTTTTCTTCATTTTCACTAACCGCCTTTTCTATTTCTCTTCTTGTTGTTTCCATTTCTTTCCATATATTGCTATTGATCACATATCTTTCACCTACTTCTGTCCATACATTGGTTTTCATCAACTCTGTCCACTTCTCCCCCCTTCTTACCCTACTGCCGCTCAATCTGTGCTGACACCTACTAGTATTCCTCCTTTTGCTCTTCCCCTCTTCTCCGTTCTCTCCGCAAATTGTATCTACCATGTAAATTCCTCCGGTAACATTTCTTTCCACTCCTCCCATCCTTTCTCCTCCATCCATGTTTCCACCATCTCTACCATTTTAAATCGCCTTACATATTTCCAAAATTTAAACCCGTTACATTCCAAAATAGTAATTTATTATCTGCTTTTCGCTTTTTCTTTCTCCACTTTTTTCATTCCCTCCCATTTTTAAATCCTCCCTCTCTCTCGTTTAGTATTTGGCATCCACTTTCCCATCTTTTCCTCCATCAGTATTCCTCCCCATCTACTTGGATTTTTTGTATCGTACTGTCACCCTCTTACTATCCTTTACCATTTTACTCTTTGCTTCATCTTCATTTGGACGTCCTTTCCTCATTATCTCTATTTTATCCTCCATGCTTCTCGTTTTTATTAACACTACACTTCTTCCTGTTTCAATTGCCTCTTCAATCTTTGTTTCCATCTTCATCTCTTCCATTATCAAATTTTCCATTTTCTTTTGTATCTCCTTTTCCTCCTTGTACATTTAGTCCTCTGACTACAATATTTTTCTCCTTTTTTCCAGATTTTCTACCCCTTTCCTTAAGTTTTCCACGTTTTCTTCTAATCTTTTACATTTATTTTCCAACTTTTGTTTATTTTTTATGTCTTCTTATCTCTCTCATTTCTTCATTTATTTTTTCTGGTTTGTTTTATTTCGTTCAGCATTTCTTTCCAAATATTTATTGTTTGTTCCTCTTCATTCATTCGCCCTATTTCTTGTTCATTCATTTTTTCTTCTTCCTTCGATCCTCCTCCTTTTGGCGACCTTCCCATTTTTAAGCTCTTTAAATATCTTTTATTAATAAATATATATTTTTAATTAATAACAAGTGCTTCAATAAACAATTACAAATTACCTCTGATATACAAATATTAAATCGATAAGAGCATTAACAAAACATTAAAAAAACTAATTTCCATTATAAAAATCGCTTTTAGAAGAATATAAAAAGTTGCTGTAAAAACGTAATAGACCTAGATGTTCTCCACACCTTTACAAAACTTTCCCATTAACAATGTATACACCATTTTTCAACCATTTTAACCAAAGGCAATTCTTGTTTACACGCATGAGAAGGCATGAGTAATGTGTTCTTATTCACAACTTGCTTGAAGTTTCTTTGTCGCTGGTAAAAACGACGGCTATAGAACACATATGATCAATTTTGTATTCATTGGTATACAAGCAAATTAGAATATTACGTTTAATTATCGTTTATAAACACGAAAATTAATTATAAGCAAAACTGTTTAAAAGGAATAATTAGCTTTTGTAATTGATTATAGCAAGTAGCTAATAATTACTAGTAAGAGAAACTTATAAAAGTTTTTATATTTAATTCTGTGTATTTTCAAACGTTAATCAAAATAATAAGAGTGTACATACCTACATGCTTATATATTGAATCGGGTCAATTTTCGATTGCAACCTAGAAACTGAATGTTAACAATAAGGTTCGCATGCATAATTATCTTTAATAGATTTTTTATTTTCATATAATAACATCGAATTTTTGTTTATATTGACACAAAATTTTACTTTTCGGCTTTTTTTGCTGGATAAGTAACGCGATTTAGCTCTGTAGAAACTGGAGTCAATTGAGAGTATCGAAGATTTTCGCCATCAGGTGGGTTTTTCTTCTGTATTTAGTTATATTTTCTTAGCTTGTTTTTCAATTTTTCGCTCTTGTAACTGGTCAAAATTAAACATATATACCCTATTTTTTATAGATACATGTTTGTGTAAATCAGTCTATAATTATTTATTTCTATTGGTTGTATTTTTGTGTTGCTTTCTTTAGGCGGTTAAAATGCCGTTTATTTCAAATTTTTATCTTCTGGAAATTTTGGATTATCAGGTCGGGTCGTAGATATCAGGTTTTGAGTTTTACGTGATCTGGTTGTGGATTGAATACGGAATAGCATTTTGCCTTTTTGTTAATTAAAAATAAAAGATTATCCGCATTCATTCAATTAAAAAAAATTATCTTCAATCTGGTAGTTTTATGTGAAGAAAATTTTTGCTAAAATTAGGGATTCTTAAAGTACCAGCTTCCACGATTTGTCCTACTCGTAAAGGCGACCATCTGAAGAGAAAATTTTGTTGAATCATTTCTTTATTTCAGTATTCATTTACATTTATAGCCTTTTTATGGGGGTATATTCTCACACTCGTTTTCCTCAATTTATATTTCTGCGTCCATTCTGCATTGGTTTATTAATCAACCCATTCGTTATACTCCGTGATGTAATTATTGGACACTAATCCAGAATTGGTCTTGGCCTACTGGCCCCTGAATTTGCTACCTGTACATCTGGAACTTAGCCTGATCATAGGGTGGGTGCTAGTGGGTCGCCCCAGTACACTTACTTAATGAAGAAATTAAGTAATGGGGAGAGGTTCGTAAACTTTCATTTATTGTCGTCGTATTTATTAAATTAAGAAATATTTGTTTTGAATGGATTTTTCCTTTTTTTATCAACAGCGTTATTTTAATCCTGTTGCATATGAATAGTTCTATCTAAGAACCCTAATCCACAGCTGTAATGAATTTAAATCTAAGCTGAACATTGGAGGTTATAATACAAACGTTTATAAGCAACCCACATTGTCGCCAACTTTTATAAATTACAGGTCCGTAAAGCTGCACCCCCATATCACCAATTTTGAAACTGAAGGGCTAGGAATTATGTACTTTTATGTGCTACTTTGTACCGACTTTAAAATTTTTACTCCAAAATTAGTCATATTTTTAAGGTCTAAATGTGGTAGTGTGGCTTGCGTAAAAGCTACACCCCCATACCAGAAATCATTAAAAGGGTGGACATTGCAAAAGAAAAGTACAGAAATTATGTACTTTTTATGTGTTAGGAGAAGAGACAAGACTTGGTACGGTAAGGTCATCCACTACGAAGATATGAGGAATGAAAACTTTTATGGTGAGCAATAATGCTGAAGGTAATTAGATAGGTAGCGGTGAAACGGGTAACAAGGGGGAGGTAGAAAGAAAATGAATTTCTGAAATGTATTTTTATTAAAAATTATGTACCCTTGATTTCAAACTGTTATCATATTCTACTATTAAAAGCTATCTCCTGGCACTTTAAGTGAACAAAGTGAAAAACACCAAAAAAACTAAGTTTTCTTCAATGTTCTCGTTTACTTTCTTAACTTTTAATCAATGTTTTTATTCTTTTCGTCAAGATTGTTCAGTGCGGTTAATACAAATTTCAAACAAGCCTTCAATTACATTTTCCCTAGAGTGGGTATAGTGAACATGCTCGTCAGGTTTTCTTCTGCAAATCTTCTTTTTAAAATAACATTTCTAAATTTTATCAAAACATGCATGCATCATACAGAGACACAAATGAAAGATTAATAAATAAGTTTGTTGCTTAAGAACTTTAAGTAATAAAATCTCCCTTCTTGACCTACAAGACCCTACGTTATGTGGAACTTTAAATAAATGCAAGTATAATCGCTGTAAAGATTAAAATAAAGACACGCAAAATCACAAACAATGTGAATATAAATTGATTTTAAATGCACCACTATGAACTCGTCTCAAGATTATCTTAAGTTTTAATAGATAAATAAAGATTCGCGGCAGTTCACCATCTACATTAATTTCTTCATTGACTCGTAATCCTTATGATGCTCAGGATTTATTTAATCAATAAATTTTTTTATTTGTAATAACCTCCTTTTTACAACAAGATAAAGAGGAGAAATACTTAGCAGCTGGGCAGTGGGATTGGTGACAATAATTCCAGTAATACCACGAGAAGCCACGCGCTGCAGTTTATGATACTACACTACGGATATGTAGGTCACAATCGTATTCATTACCATAGTACAAAATCAAAAAGAAAGGCGACGATTAAGATTTTAATTCTTTATACCAAGACTCAAAATATGCACAGTAGCCTTATTGATTGCATTTGTAAGATAGAGCTTCACGTTTAGCCTTCTGTCCAATATTTCTGATTGCCCATGTGAAAAGGCTTCTCTTGGTGAATGGTATTGCTTGGAACGTACTGAGGTGTTTGGTTTTCATGCAAGGTACCGTTTTGTATTAGGTTACAAAATCATTTTTGCTTAGGTTATCAATTACTAAAACCAGAGGAGGGACAACATTACGCTGCCTTCGAAACAATGTCTACTGTCTAATCCTACCGAAATTGATTTCTTCTCCAGTTTGGTTTTTTTTTATCGTCACGCTTCCTAGCATGGGTATAATACATCAACACTCTACATCCTTCCTGTTTTCTGTGCAAGAAGTCGTAAGTTTGGTAAATGATATTTTCCTTCAATGACCATAAAGCAGCAAAGGATAATTCTTCGACCTGCATGTTTATGTAAACCTTGCAGAATAAAATGCGCGAGGGAAAGCATCAAAAATCATACCCCCACTTCAAAAATAATTATACTAAGGAAACAATTTGTTTGACGTAAATGTAGTGAGGAACGCATAGATGTCTTTTGTATCTTGTAAGAACAACAATACAAAAATTATTATATTTAATTAATTTTTATTCTTGTTCTTTAGCCAACCATTCGGTTCGGTGATACACTACCTTCCAAAATGATTGACAAGCGTTTGAATTTGACAGGCTGTCACTCCAGTAAACGTTCAGAATTTTCTGAATGTGACCGTTTATTTAAATTAGTACGCTTATTTAAACTTGTATGGTATGAATCAATGTCAATTTTTTATTATTACCTCTTCAGATTTACGTTAGAATGGGTTCCTTCATCAAAATGGCCTTCATTGAGAGTGAGAAAACAACAAAAGAACTCGTTTACCATGAGTGTTGACGTTTCGGCAACCAAAGTTGTTGTTTTCTTCGAGACGTAGAAATAATTAGTTTATTTTAGTATAAAGCGTACAACATCACCCAACAAACAAACATATGAGAGCGACACAAAATAAATCAACATTGAATACGTTAACACACAATTATTTAAATAACTACTAAAAAAGAACTAAAAAAAAATGAAGGCTTTTTTGAAGACGGTATCCAATCTAACGTAAATTTAATTGTTTATATTAAAATCAACAGACGTTTTTAGGTTATTGGAAAGAGTTTTACCAAGCAAGTTCGAAAATCCAAAATAAACGACAAATATGGAGTTATTTCCAAACCAATTGATGGATCAACTCCCCGATGAAGTAATTTGTCAGAATTTTTTGAGCAACATGTTCGTTGTATAGTCGTGTGACTTGACTTAACTGAAGAGGTTATTAGAGGTAGGTATTCTCAGAGAGTGAATATGAACACATATATTACTTGGAACATGTGAGAAATCACACAAAGTGACAGTGACACAAAATTATTGCTTATTGATTTTCCACGTCAAATACAGCATTTTCCATAGTTTAAAGAAGTCTTAAACAATGACTATGGTTAAAACTAATGTTCTTCAGTGATGAAGTATAGTTTCATTTCAGTGAACATACATAAACTCTCAGAATAATGACGTATGGTAAACAAAAATCATCATGCATTTCAGAAAATTCCTCTTAATCCCCAGAAGATTGGAAAGTCAAAACGTAGGTTCACTGGTCATATATGTTTTAATAAAATTGAATGCGATCTATTGTAATAAAATTAATCTATTTTGTATCATTTCATTAATAAACTACATGACGATGAGCTACAACAGGATTATTCTTAACAAGGTGGAGCCACCCAGTATAATTAATAGTATTTAACCCCACTTTATTGATTATAGAAGCTGTTCACAGTATTACGCATAAAATTTTAAATATCAATCAAAGGTTTCGAGCTGAAATACACATTATTCTGATACTAAGGAACGTGTAAAAAGTATCAAAAGTAAGAGGCAACGTAAAACATTTTGCTCGGAAAATAAAATAAACAGTGTCGCAACTTAATATTTTTGATTAAAACTTGAAAAACACAGATACGTTGTAAGCAAAAGAAAAATCAACGTTTAAGAAAGAATGTTACACGCGCACTTTTAGTTTTAAGACGAGTTAAAATTTTTCTCAACAAAAAGAAAAAGAAAATTGCGTTTTAGAAAAAATAGGCCAAACAAAACTTATAGACAATAAAATTTCCAAAATAATTTTTCTCATAACTTTTTTGTATAATTCATATTACTGAAGACATTGTGAAAACAATTAGTGTCACGTGATTGTCGTATGTCAGTAATTAGTTGTCCGATCAAAAAATAGTTTAAAGAAAAGTTGAGTAAAATTAAATCACGACAAACTTTTATTTGAACCTAAAATATATAAAACAGAGACGTTTGTAAATATTCAAATAATTCGATAATCTATGTAGGTTATGCTCTTAAGTGAAAAAAGGGGTGCTTCAATTTTCAGTTTAGAAGCCGCCGTTTGTGGATATCTGTTTAACCTTAGAAAGACAACAACAATGTTTTAAACATTTTATATATTAATTACACCTAATTTAAAATATGTTAAACCTCAGTTTTATAAATATGATTTTATTTTATTCACTTCTAATATAAACTGTAGGTACATCTGCTAAAATATATAAATTTTATGTATCCAGACCAACTTTCAGAAATTATCTATCGAGCACCAAATTCAATCGCTAGTCAATCATTTTTGAAGAAGGTGTAAAAAGTAATAAATTATTTATCAAGTTTTATTATTTATATATTTAGATATTTATGACCAAAACCAGTCTCCTTCTAAAAATAAGTTCACAAAAAAATTTAATGTACAATTATATATAATACAAAAATTTTATATTGTAAACTACCACTTGTGCAGTTATTTCTTGTGCTTAGCGTTGAAGTTTTAAAAAGGTCTATTGAGTATATTCTTAAACCATAGAAAATAGTTTCACGTTTAATATCAATTAACACATACCTTTTTAAGGCACAATTTGAGCCCACATCTATTGTTAGAATACACTAAATTTATGTGACAATCGTGATTGTTTAAAACGTATTCTAATAAAAATCACTCTATATTAATCCGAATTGAAGAACTTGGTGTAGACGCCACGGTGGACGCATTGATTAAATCGGGTAGTGATTTACGCAAAAAAAACCGGGATTCCGACTGCCGTAACTTATTTTATTAATTAATTTTATTATAGAGGTTATTAAAAAATCACTGCAATTGGAGTCGAACCCGGGGTTTTAACGCGTAAATCACTACCTGACAACAATTTAATCAAGTCGCCCAACGACGAGAGAGACACACGGTATATCATTACTATTACTATTTTCTAATACATCGCAAACGTTATTTTGAAAATAAACAAGAAAGTCCAGTTTGTATACAATTTAAAAAATACATTAAAAATCAAAGGTCATTAATCAATCCCTTTTTGTTCACGCTAAACCAAATTTTGTGCTTTTCTACTCGTATCATTTTAAAATTAAAACTTTTGTGATTTTCTATTTGCATCGTCGCAAATTAATCGAGTTTTAATCTCTTATTGAAAAATGTTACACTAGAACAATAGGACGATTGCTGTTTTCAATTATTATTCCAATACTTAATGCTTAAAAATAATCAAGATATTTTTTTAATGTTTAAAATGGGTTAATAATACAAATAGAAAATGTATAATATCCCAATACAAGGGTTAATACCTACTAAATTTAATGAATTCTTACATCAAATAAAATTTCTTTTTAAAAGCGCACAACAAAATGTTTGCAACAATTTGCTATCATCCTAAATAACTACGTGGAACGTACCAAAATCATTGATGTGTTCATAACGCAATTCGTATAAGAAAGTCTTACACTAAAATATTGTATTTTTAAGATTTCTTAAAAAAGCAGAGTTACACTAAACGACATTGCGTTACTGTTAAGAAATTAAAGGATTATTATGCCTTCATTATCGATATTGGATAATTACTTGTTATTGGTTATTAGTTGCTCTTGTTAAACTATAAGCTTTTGGTAATTTGACGAACCTACGCGCTCATTCTTATCTCGTGGCTAGTCGTTTCCATCTCAGAATAAAGAACAAAATAAATATTGTCTCCAGCGTTATATGTTAGTTATCTATGATTGATAAAAATTGCGACATCTAGTTTAACTATCTATGATTGTTTAATTATCTGTTTAGGCATATTGATTTAATTTAAGATCTGTGATTGTATTTAACTACATATATTGTAATGATATAAATTTGGAGTAACTATAAAAACCTTAAATTTGTTAATAAATTAAAAATAAATGTCAGTATTGTAATGTGTAATCTTTTTTTAAGATAGTATGTATATTTAAAATAAAGTTATTTACGTTGAGCGATTTTGCATATTACCTAAATGTTTACAAGATGAATGGTTAGAAAAATGAAGTTATGAATGTAGAACCAGAGATAGGAGAAGAGGATTGGACGTTCACATGTTTATCCAAAGTTGAAGAACAGGAGGCAGGAAGACAAGATCTGGCCATAGGTGGACCAAGTTCAAAAGAACAATTATTTCAACAATTATTTGAAAAATTGAATAATATGGAGAAGAAAATGACAACGAAGGAAGATTTAAAATAGGATATGGAAAATATCGAGAAAAACATACAAATAAGTATAAGAGAAATTAACAATAATATGAATAAGAAATTAGATCAGAAGAAAAACATAATAGAAATTTGTAACAAAGGATTTGAGAACACCAACAGTAAGACAAGAAATTTAGTAGAGAAAGTAAGTGGTTTAGAAAGAAACTAACCGAAAATGAAAGATGAAATTATAAGAAAATTGCAGAAGAAAGTGCGTTGGAAAACAAAAAAAAACATATGATGCTAAATTTAGAATATAACAATAAGGAACTAGAAAAGGAGAAGAATATTAGAAAAGAAAAAAGAAAGTTAAAAATTGTTGAAAAGGGATTTAAACAAAGTGTACAAAAATAATGATAAAAATTATGAAGAAATGAAAATGATGCCAGTAAGAAGGGAGACGTATGATAATCAGGAATATGAAAAAATTATAAGAGTATTATGAAGAAAATTTCGATTGTAGGACAGGTTTGAAAAACGTACAGTCAGAAATAGAAAAACTCCTGATGAGGCAAATAACGTATGAGACAAGCAAAGGAGTGACGTTCAAAGTTAAATGGGCGATACACTGGAAATTAAGGAACATATTATTTACAAAAATATTAGAGGAAAAGAAAATAAAAGAGAAGATGAAGACAATGAAGGAAGAATACTGTTAGCGTTTGTTCCAAGAACATTAAGAGAAGATGAAAAGACTGCAAACACAATGATCTTTATTATCCACCGAAAGAAAACAAGGAACCATACAAAGATAACATATAATATTTGAGGTAAAAGTCGTAAAATGCAAGACAAAATTAAAGCCAGCATTGGAAGAAGAAGCAGATGAAGCAATAATTAACAATCAGAACAACAATGAAAATAAAAAGCTGATAATAGAAGAGATTTGGAAAGAATTAGACAAACAAGAATTAAATAGACAAATAAGGAATAAAGGAAAAATCAAAGAAAATACAAGTAAATCAAGCAGCCCTAAAGAAAAAAATGTAAAGAATATAAAAACTTATCCACCTCCTGTAAAAAAATAAAGCGACGAAGAAAAAGAGTTGGAAAAAGCAATGTAAAAGGACAACGAATGAATTACAAGAATTATTAATGTAAGAAGTTAGGTTTAAGAAAGAATGAATGAAACAAGTTAATGTGAAGAATAGGAAGGGAGGAAGAGATGAACGAGTTAAAAATTAAAAATAAGAAGAAAATGGAAACAGGTGAAAATAGGCATCTTATGTACAGTAGAAGCAGAAGTCATAGATCAATGGAAAGTTAAATAATAAGAAAATAAAATCATTTTGCATTTAAGTTTATTCTCATCTCATTTACTGATTTCTCCGTTTCACAATTTGGGCGAGTCAAGGTTCTACCCATACCTTTTTTCCGAGAAACATCGAACTACCGTGAAGACAAAAATTAAGATTAATGCAATGGAATTGTGGAATTGAAGTTATTATGAAGTTTAACAAATTATATTTAAAGGAGAAAGATATGATAAGAAATAAGAAAAGAAGTAAAATAAACATGGAAAAGAATTAAGAAGAAATATGAAGTATTAATTATGAAGCCTCAGAAAGTATACCGGGTTTTTCTTTTTCAATTTCACATTCTATGTTCTATGTATAATTATAAAAGAAAAATGTTAAAGCATTGTACATATCCTAGATAACCTGATAAAAAAAATAATTAAAATTTAAAAAATCAAGTATGGAAAGGTCAATATTACAATCATTTTATGTCAACTCGTTTTTACTATCGAGTTTTTATTAATTAATTACTAGTGAAATACCTAATGAACAGATATAGTAATGAAGAAAAAGTGACAATGCTTATGTGGTACCAACAAAATCGTAGCTTGAGAAACGTTCGGGACATGTTTTCAGTCCACTACCCTGAAAGGCCTATACCTTGTGAAAAAACCATTCTCAATATTTTAACAAATTTAAAAGAGATGTTTATGTTATAACTGGTCATAGAAAAGAAGCAAAACCAATCATATTCTAACCGAAGAAATGAAAATAAATATCCTCTGTTATGTTGAGGAACGGCCTACAGGATCACTTTTAGATGTGGCTAAACATTTTGAAATTCTGTATAGCTCGGTATACAGAACCTTAAAACAATTTAAGTATAAACACTATAAAATTTCAAATCATCAACAACTTACCAAGGAAGATAAAATAAAGTGTACCAATTTTGTGAAACAATGTTCAATTCGTTGAATGAAAATGAAGAAATGTTAAGTAAAATAATATTTACTGATAAAGCTACCTTTACTATCAATGGGGAGGTCCACTCTCAGAATTTCCGGTTGGTACCCATTTTGGCCCATTTTTTATCGATGGAAATTTAACAGCTGTAAAGTTTTTGGATTTATTGCGAGAGTACATAGTTCCAGTAATTGAAAGGCTTAATATTATTCAACCCTGGTGGTAAATGGATGGTGCTCCGGCACATTCGACGAATATAATAAAAACTTTTTAAACGACACTTTTGAAAGACGCTGGATTGGAAGATTTGGTCCTAGATTGTGGCCACCCCAATCAGCAGACTTGGCTCCTAATAATTTGTTTTATGGAGTAACCTAAAACCAAAGTTTATAATAATGTATCCATTCAAAACTTAGACGAATTAAAAGATTGTATACGCACTGCATGTAATGAAATGAATCCACAATTTGTTCAAAATTCTTTACGTTGCTTTCAAGACCGCTTAGGTTATTGTTTCGAAAGGCAAAGTGTACATTTTGAGTATTTATTAGGTCATTAAAGCAATGAATATTTATTAAATATTGTTAAAGTTCATTGATAAAATGTTAATTTACTAACCTTGTTTTCATTAGTTATTTGTTTGCGTTAATAAATTATTGTTTGTTGGTGATTTGCGTTCATAATTTATAAAGAAATTAGTTCTGAATAAAAACAAATAATTCTTACCCAACTTGTGCAGATTAGTGTAAGTATAACGTGGTAGTATAACTGGTTGCCTATATCGCACCAATGATTTGTTTTTCTTCATTTAAAATTACACATAGGTAAATTGCGTAACTAAGAAAGAAGAACGCGGTATAAGATTAGATGGTGGCTGAGGATCATTGAGTGAATGATTATAATTAATAATGGGGATGGAATAAAATTCAGATAGAATTGAAAAGTTAGTTGTGAAATTACTTAAAATTAATTCAATTTTACATAATTTTAAGGGAGTATGTAATGATATAAATTTGTGGTAACTATGAAAATGTTAGATTGTCAATAAATTAAGAATAAATGTCAGGATTGTATTGTGTAATAGTTTTTTTAAAAAGATAGTCTATTTAAAATTAAGTTATTTACGTTGAGCAATTTTGCATATTACAATATATTGTTATTACGCTATGTTATGATAGAGAGAGAGAACATGATAATTGTTAAATTAAATTTTTAATATTATTATTTATATACTGTTTTGTTTCTGTTAATGTTCTCCAGTTAAACAGAGAACCGTCGAGAAAAATTACTATTTCCTTATATTTACTGTAAAAAATTGACACATGCACTGGTACTCGGTACAACATGATATAAAATCTTATTAAATTATAAAGAATCCTACACACGTAGTAGTCCAAACATATTGGAAAAGCAACATTTTCCTATGTAGAGAAAGTGGAGATTTCTGGGATTAGAAAATGTACTGCTTAAACATTTACACCATTCTATTAGAATTCATGTACAGAACGTACAGAATTTAAAGTATGAGGAAGGAAAAGCGGTAGTTCTTGGAACTTTTGAAACGAAAGCATCAAAACACCGAAATGTAAATGGTGATTCTGATGAAGGAGAAATGTATCAGCCAGACACTCTATGATGTAGTAAGAGATGTAAATAAAGATGTTGAATTTAACAAAAATCTAAACTGTCAAGTCTGGACTTAAAGATGCCAAGAGGATTGTAAGTGAATATTTTGGTTTATAATATCTGTTGATTAAGATGTTAGAAATGACCGCAGAAGCGTGACGAAAACTGGTTTACATGAGTTTTTTTCGAATTTCATAAAAATTTAGAAATTTTATGAATTTTCAAACACTTTTACTCTCTTTGTTAGTTCAAAGTTATACGTAAAAGACAATTCGAAACACAAAAATAAAATTGTCAGTATTGAACTGAAACTCGGGTTATAGGTCAAAAATGTCATTTCGAACAACTTTTCTTAATGTCTATTTCTGATATCTTTATAAAAAACACCATTATTGAAGATTTTAATATCAACATGTCAGATTTTAGATGTTCGAAGAACTCCTTCCCCGCCGCCAATGAGTGTTTTTTTTTGTTTAAATCAAGCAAAAACTAACCCCTAAGTCATCTCTAAGGTACAATTATTAATTCTGTTTTTTTAATCATAATCATATATATAGTCTGTATACTATTGGCGCGGAGTAATAAATCATAATTGCTTGAAATAATTCTTTATTTTCTTGTGAAAGCGGTACTTCTACGGTTAAGTAAAACCAATAAATTCTAACCAAAATACGATCATTGTGCCGTCTTGCAGCATATCGACCCATCTAGGGTCTCAGAACAATAGTTTAATCTGTGTAAACACGTTGTCATCAGCCCAGGTACTGACGAAACGAGAATCATAGCCGTAGATGTGGGTATTATACCAAGATACAAAATAATGGTATATAATACGTAAGAAGTAAAATTTGTAATGTGATCTACTATACAAATAAAATAAATAACATATAACCACATAATAATTCATATCAAGGTAGATTTTACTATTATCATATATTTAGCTACTAAAAATATGATTTTCCAAATGTATCAGGTACCTACGCCAATGCAATACGGGAGATTTCATCATTCTGACAGGTTTATTACTCTGCGCCAATAGTATACTGAGTATAGTTATATTATCATAACATGAAGACCTATATTCTCACGGGGTGTAAAGCCATGGGTCGCAGACATATAAATTATCGTATCTAATCGTGTTAATTATTTTAATTTAACAAAATTGTTTATCAACTTTTAATTTGAAGACAAAATGTAATCTTCTTATTTATGTTTCTGTTTGTGAGAACATTGTACCCTTCTTGTAAGGGAAAGATAATATCGTATATAAATACTAGATAAGTTGTATTTTATAGTTAGTTGATTCGTATTTGCTAACTCGTAACAGTTGTTATTGAAATAAAGCTAGCGAAGCAATTCAGTATTTTATTCTTACCGAACAAACGCGTAAAAATATAATTATATGTATCTAATAAATCATACTACAATGATATAGACAAGTCAATTTAAACAAACATTGAGATAATTAAAACTGTTCACGCATACCTACATTAAAATTTAATATCAAATAACATAAATTTGTTAATGGAGTAAAATGCATTTTGTAACATAATATTTTTTAATGATTTAACAAACGTTGTGTAATTTAGAATTTGTAAGTTATGTATAATAATTAGAATATTCAGCAATAGATAAATAGTAGACACATTTATCTAGTGCTGATGTATTTCCTGTAGTATTGTTCTTTATATATTTTAATCATAAAGCTTACTCCAAGATTTAGTTTCCAAGTTTAGTTTATAGTTATCTTTTGTAGAAGAAACATCTTGAACTCCGTCAAATAAAATCCTTTGAAATAAATTGTAATTTTTAAAAACTAATTTTGACGTTAAACGAACAAAATTGGCGCAGTCGTGTCGGATTTGTGAAGAAATTAGGTCTTCGAAAATCAAGTACCCTAATTTTGGTGTGTTTCTACTCTTTGTCGCAAAGAAGACCTACATCTAAACCCAACGTCTCCAAACGGACAAGCATCGCTGAAGTCGAAGTGTTAGTAACAGGAACGACCTAACTGAAGAAGACGTCCAACCCCATTCGAGTCGTCGTAGGGACAAGCATCTCCTGCAGAAAGCTTGCTGGAAGCGAAACTTCGAACCTGATCATCGGGATCAAGTGATCGAGAACAGATCAACTCAAGTTTAAAGAGAAATGAAAATGCTGTAAATCATCGAATTTATATTACTTTATTGCATTGAAAGTGAAAATAATAATTAAAAATTAATGCACGTACTAATATAATTTTAAAATTTAATTTTAAGTTCAGGTCGTAACAGACGAATGAAAGATTGGTGCATACATTACGTTAGCTTAATTTCCATTCTGACTCTGTACCTATGCGTAGGAACCGTGAATGCAATCTATTCATTGCTTTACTAACATAAAAATAAATAAATAAACTATAATTATAATAAATAATTAATGTCGTATAGTGACAGTGACGACAAATTTGAAATTAATAATTCAAATAACATTTTAAGACAAGTTAGTATGGGACCAGCGCATTTAAATTTAACAGTGGAAAATCAACCAAATCAAGCACAATCTGTAGCGCAAAATGTAAATGGTTGTATTTTAAATGAAATACCAATTTTTGATGGTAAACCCACAGAACTAAGCGAATATATACGTTCAGTTGAAGACATTCTCACTCAATTTTGGCAAAATCAAACTCCAAACGCTTATATTAATAAATTACTTTTATCCGCTGCTCGTAATCGTTTAAAAGATACAGCACTTGAAATTGTTACCGGTCATCTTTACGATTCATGGACCGCATTAAAAGCAGTTTTAATAAATAATTTTGGTGATCAAAGATTAGAGTTAAATATTCAAATTGATCAAACCAACAGAAAAACACCAAAAACTGCACCAAAAACTTGACTCGGACACGTGTTTCAACAGCTAAGCTGTTATCATCAGCGATACCAACACTAAAAATATAAACAACGGGAAGCTTATATATATACTATCTGCTTATCACGCATCGTTAAACTTAATTGATTCTTAGATAAGTTTAAATAATTCCGAAAATCCTAATGGACCGTTATCATCATAATTCATAAGCAAATTTCTGTTTTTAAAAATTTCTAAACTTTCATAAGAATCAAGTTCGTTTTTATTATCTACCCTCTTAATTAATTCAATGTCGCCTACTCTATGGCCATTTTCAAGCATATGCATGGCAACACTGGACCTATCTGTGCTACGTGCTCTTTAAAACGAACAATTTATCGCCCGAATTTGTTTTTAAACATTTTCCAAATTCAGTATTTGAACATCCTTTTGAAATAATAACATCGCATGGTACTACTTATCATAATTTAGTAGCCGATATTCCTATACCAAAACTATTTTCTGAAGAAGGTACACATTTGTGTTATTTATTTAATTTTTATATTGAATATGTAGGATTAATAGGAACCGATTTATGAGCCTCTTTACCAGCAAATATCGATTATAAATGGATGCATATTCAAACAGACAAAACTACTGTACCATTTTATTACAATGAATCAAAATTAAAGCAAAAAGAACAAAAACGTAATCAATGTAATATTTCAAAAATTAAAAATTCCTCGAACGCCGTAAAAACTATTTTATTACCCCTCGATTAGAAACATTTACAATTTTACCCGCCGTAGGAAAAAATGGATATAAATTAGCCCCAAATTACTATTACTTTAATAATATCACAACCTCCATCTAAAGAACAAATTCAACTTAACAATCACGACGAATTGATAAACAATCGTAAACAAATACTTCTTCAAAATTTAAAAGAAAATTTAAGACTGGAACATTTAAATGAAGAAGAACGAGCAACATTAACAAATTTATGCCTTAAATATAAAGATATATTTTATAGTTCTAAAATTCCATTATCAGCAACTACGTTAATAAAACATAACATTAAAACAAAACCGAAAGCCCTATTTACACTAAAACTTATAGATATCCTCATGTACATAGAGAAAAAACTCAAACGACAAATTAATAAAATGCTTAGTAAGGATTGTCATCTGCTTCAAAAGATTTAGATCGTTTTAATGATTGGAGTATTCAAAACTTGTTAGAACTAAATTTAAAAAGTGCTGTACGATTTCCTTCCATCGTATTAATAACCCTATTAAGTTTTCTTACAATATCAATAGTCAACCCTTGCAAGTTACGAATTACATAAAAGATCTAGGAGTAATATTTTCACAAAATTTAAATTTTAATTTACATATAAATTTTATTAATAACAAAGCAAGTAGAGTTTTAGGATTTATAATTAGATGTTCCTTACAATTCACTAATCCGTTTGTGATCAAATTGTTGTATTCCTCGTTAGTTCGTCCTCACTTGGAATATGCCAGTACAGTTTGGGCTCCTTATCTGATAACACAAATTAGTAAAATTGAAAAAATTCAACATCGTTTCTTAAGGTTTCTCTCATATAAAGCAAGACTTTCATCCTCAAATTATCTCCAAAGTTTATCAAGTTTTAATATTAATACTTTGAAAGCTAGAAGAATTTTACTAGACCAATTATTTTTCCATAAATTACTAAATGGTGTTATTGACTGCCCTCTTCTCTTCTCACAGGAAATCCATCTTAACGTTCCTAGTAAAAATCTACGTAGCACAAACCAGTTCTTTTAAATTTTAGTAAAACTAATTATCTTCTACATTTTCCTCTTTCAAGATTAATAAAACTGCTAATTCTTTCTATAATGTTAATTACTATGATTGCGAATATAATACTAAGATAGATCTCATTAAGGAACTGCCAAATATTGATGTTGCTTACTACTTAAACTAAATTTTTTGGTTACTTTAGTATAATTATCTTCTAATATTTAATTGATTGCGTTTCTAGTTAGTAATATTTATCGATAATATATTTTAAGTTTTGTTTTCAACATTTTAAATTTAAATTTCTAAATAATGTTTTATTTATTATTATTTTTTTAATTGTTTTGGATCTTATCAGGATTTTCTAAATTTAAGTAATTTCAGATTGTACATTTTGTATTTGTTTAATATGGGGCTTTTGTCATAAATAAATAAATAAATAAATAAAATATTATTGAAACTTCAGAATCTCCGTATAATTTTCCCATTTGAGTAGTGCCAAAAAATTAGACGCTTCAGATCAAAGAAAATGGAAAATTGTTATTGATTATCGTAAATTGAACCAACAAACTGTGGATGATAAATACACACACCCCCTTATTGAAACAGTATTAGACAATCTCGGTAGAGCAAATTATTTTACTACTCTTGACTTAGCCTCCGGTTTTCACTAAATAGAAATAAACCAAAACGATCGCGAAAAAACCGCATTCTCAACAGAAGAAGGGAATTTTCAATTTAGACGAATGCCTATGGGTCTAAAAAGTAGTCCCGCTACATTTTAACGAATGATGAACACCGCTTTAACAGGTTTAACCCCAAATCAATGCTTACTTTATTTAGATGATATAATTGTTTATTCACATTCACTACAAGAACACATTAACATATTAGAAAATGTATTTAAGAAATGTAAAGAAACAAACATTAAAATTCAATTAGATAAATAAGAATTTCTTCAAAAACCAAAAAATACTTAAGACACATAATTACTTCAAATACAACCAGATTCTTCCAAAATTAAAGCTATTAAACATTTTCCTCTTCCTAGTACGAAAACAGAAATAAAATCATTTTAGGATTATTTGGATATTACAGAAAATTTGTTAAAGACTTTGCTAAGATAACCAAATTTCTTACACATTGTTTAAAAATGATAACAAAATTATTCATTCTCAAGAATTTATAAATTCATTCGAATATTGTAAAAATCTCTAATGAACCAATTGTGCAATACCCGGATTTTAATAAACAATTTGAATTAACAACTGACGCTTCTAAATTTGTACTTGGAGCAGAACTTTTACGAAATGGAAATCCTGTGTTACGCTTCACGTACTTTAAATGAAACAGAACAAAATATAGTACTATTGAACGCGAATTATTAGCCATTGTACAAAAACAATTTAGACCATATTTATTCGGTACTAAATTTGTGTTGTATACAGATCATAGACCCCTAGTTTTGCTTCGTAATCTTAAGGTATTTGGTACGTTTTCATGTAGATAGTTTTTATTTGATTTGGACCAATTTTAATACAGATTTTCAAAGTACTCACTAATAGATATCTAAAAAAAATGATATAAAAAATCCTACAAGTCAAATAAAAAGTTATAAAGCCATACAAGTCAATATTTGCAATATTTAAATCACCCCCACCGCTAAAACAAGGCAATATAAAAATATCAGATTTTTGCCTGATCCAAGAACTCAAGTATCTCTACAACCTCTAATTCGTATTTTTTGAAATTGTAATTAAACTTTCAATTAATGCGTTTTTGAGTTTTCTAAAATTTGCAGTCAACTTTTTTGTTAGTTTAAAAATGAAAATTAAAAATTGTCAATTAACAGGACGTAACCATAAGAGCAAGGTATCCTAAAAAGTGATTTTGAAAAAATTGGTCAGAAAATAAAGACGCTGAGACTGATTGAATTATTTTTTGAAATAAAATCTCCACCCCGTATTGGCCACACCTTCTTCTTATTGTTTATTTGCACAAATACCGCCCCTTCTTCTTAATCACCGCGATAAATAGAAAACATACATCTGATTGGGAAGTACTTTTCACAACTGTATTTTAGGACGCATATGTTATTAGTGATAGAAACTACAATTTGGTTTACTCAACCAGTCTATGATAAAGATAATAGTTCCATAATTCTTTTTTATTACTGTAGGATCTAAATAATTAAGGGAATTATTTATTTCTTGTTCGAATGTAAACGTTAATCTGGTGTTTTAGTTATTGCATTTAAACAAAGGATTATTAATAATGTTTTTTCTATTTTGGGTCGCTTACAGAGCTATAAAAGCACCCAAATGAGTTCTTTATAGAAATTTGAGTTATTTTATAGAAATAGAACAATGGTAACACTGATTTGATATCAATCGTCAAAGCTGTCGTTACTAGCGGCGTGCGTTAATATACATCGTAATTAATGTTCAGTAGATTTATTTATCTACTTATTTTTATTTCCACCCATTTTTTTAAATGAAACATATGATAAATGTACTAATTAAACTTCAACTAGCATTTAGACCAAAGTTTAATGAAAATATTGCTACCTTAGCAATTACACTTCAAAATTCCCTAAATTTAAAACTCGCGAAATTTTATTTAAAATCAATTTGAAAAGCCCAAAATAGAAAATATAGTATAAAGAATTCGTTTCAGAAGGCATTTTAGCGTACTCATCTTATAAAATGTGTCTTCTGAAACTAGTTCTTTAATATACATTTTTTTTTGGATTGTATCATAAACAACTCTTTCTCAGTTTGAATCTCTGGACGAAAACTTGATCTTTTCATCAAACATTGCGGTAGCTAGGGCAACGCATTTTTCGTCTTAGACCAAAATAGTATATTGTATTACACGAGGAGAAAATCACAGTTTTCATGCGAGTGTGTTAGCTGCCCGAGGGTAGTAGCCCGAACGCTGATAATTACGAGCAATGAAACACGATTTTATACTCAAGTAATACACTATATTTTTTCCACGACCCGTATCTAGTATCTATGAGTTTTATCAAAATTTAATTTAAGATTTAACTGTCAGTTTGGCAATTCAAAAAAAAAAAAATAGCTATTTTTATGGCTACATTTTTTGTTTTATTATTATGATTTTCTCCTCGTGTAATACAATATACTATTTCGGTCGACAAACAATAATTGAAATAACTAAATTTGTTTATTTCTATACTATATTATTGGACGAAAAAATATTTCGGACTCTTTGCTTTTGCCAATAATTTTGGCAATAATAGCAAATCGTCTAAAATATTTTATTTTTGTCCTTGTGTAACATAAAATACTATTGTGAAATACCTATTGAAAATAAATCGTCGACATATTTTTAACAACAAACAACAAAAGCAGTTATTTCAACGGCCGAATAAAGTAATTCATTCATACACAATTAGTAACGGTAAGATAATTTAATAAAGTTATTACTAATAACTAGAAAGGTATTAAAGGATTAGGGAAGCTCCATAATGTATACAAACTTTCTAAGACGATTATAAAAATTTTTACACTATTTGTTTTAATCGGGAAACTCAAATACTCATTAAATATCAGATACAGGGACAACTAAATATAGTGGAAATTTCATTTTGTAACTTCATCTTATTTAGCCAAAACGATTTCCATGTGGAAAGTATCTATATGAATGAGGAACTGTGGAAAGAAAAAATGGTACCAAAATTGGAAGCATTTTATTTAAATTGAATTGTGTCGGAAATTGTTGACCCACGTTTACCACGAAGCATGAAAATAAGAGTAATTCGTACACCGTAGTAATTCGTAACATGTAATTTTACATATTTTTGTAACAGTAAATAATTTTTCAATTTAATTAGGAATTTTTGAGTGAAAATGAATTATTGAAAGTTTAAAACTTTTTTCAAAAGTACTAAAATTATTATAATAGTAATAGTAAAACTATTAAAAAATAATTAATAATAATAAATTTAAAACAATGTTTTCTTAAAAACTAACATTTTATAACTGCAAAATAATGTAAAAATATGTTTAAAATTATCCCTGAAAAATCCAGCTGAATTTTTTTGCCTGAAAAATAAAGTGCCGAACGAGGTCATAAGTAAATGATAGAAAAAGCGCATTACAGCATTTTATTTTTAGTTAAAAAAGTTCAATTGAATTTTTAGAGCCACTTTGGATACATTGTTTTGATCTTATTTCCTAAATGACAAACAGAAAATAAGTTTTGCTTTTAGTAAGTCACTTCATTAATTAATTCGTATTTTGGTTTCATTTTAATACTATTTATGCTAATTTTATCCAAAGATGTGAATACGATATTTTACTTGTGAAAACATTATTTCATCAAATTATTCAAAAAACTCTCACAATATTTGGATAATATAAAGTGAATGCAGTTATTATAATCCTCTCTCAAGAAGTATACAATAGTCGGAATTTCCAAAGCACGTAAAATCATTGCAGTAGAGGTATGACAAATTTTTTTGGTGGCTGGAACATTCTTAAAATACAGTGATGCATACTCGATACCAAATACCCTTAAAGAACCAAATTCAAAGTTAGCTAGATGGGCCTTAAAACTAGAAGAATTTAATTTTGAAATAAATTATTTACCATAAAAAACTAATAAAGTAGCAGATGCACTTTCACGTGTACATCTTAATCCAGTTACAGTAAATGATAAAATAACAAATGATATTTATAAAATTTTAAATGATGTAGATAGATTAAATACTACAGAACCTAATTAGAGTATTATTCCTGAACGACCAGAAACTCCAAATGTTGAAGATTTATTCGACATCCCAGTATTTGAACCAGATAATAATAATTTGTTACCAATTGAAAATGAAGATAATAATAAATTAGCAGACACAATACATTCACAATTAAATTCAACACCAGTAATAGATATCACAGATAAACCCTTACAACATTTTAACAAACAAATTGAATTTATAGAATCAAATTTACCTAAAAAAATACAGATATCACAATTTGATGGAAACATTCATTATTCAGCCTATATTAATAATAACAACAAAAATTAAATATTTAATGAACTACTTTTAGAATACCTAGAACCAAATACCAATTATTATTGTTATTTTCCCAACGAAGTTTTGTATCAAGAATTCTCTCTTTACCTAAATTCGATCGTAAATGACAATATATCTAAATTTCACAGAAGTACTAAATTAGTTACCTATATTATAGATTTAAACGAACGACAATCTCAATTAGCTAATGACAATTTTGGAAAAACTAATCATAGAGGAATAACGGTAGTCCGATGTTTCCCGGAAAAAAGGTATGGGTAGAACCTTGACTCGCCCAAACTTGTGAAACTTGTGAAACGGAGTAATAGTAGAAACTATTGAACATTTGCAACGAAAATATTATTGGAAAGGAATGAATACAGACATAAAAATGTTATTAACAATTAACAATGTTTCAAATTAGAGGAATCAAATATTTAACATTTATAGGCGCGTTTTCTAAATTTGTACAAGCTTACCAATTACGATCAAGTAATATGATTGATGTAACTGCAAGATTATTTTACTATTTTACAACTTATACCACCACTGATATTTTAGTAACAGATAATGAGTTTAAAAATGAACCATTTATAAATTTTTTGGAACTTCACAAAATTCAATTACACGTTACGACTCCATATCATCACCAATCGAACTCACCCATTAAACGTTTTCATTCAACTCTTATTGAACATTATCGACTTTTAGGAAACATGCCAGAAATTAGAATAATTCCATATTGTGTAATGGCTTATAACCACCCAATACATTCAAATTTAAAATTTACCCCCTTTGAAATTTTATTTGGACACACAGAATGTAAAAACGCTTTTGATTTAGAATACGAAAAATCATTTTATGAAAATTACATGACAAGTTATAAAGAAAAGCGAAATCCTTATATGATGCTCTTCAGAACAAACAAACAATTACTAAAGAAAATCGAAATACAAAACTTACCAAATCTCGCAAAAATCAAAGTTTCAATAAAGGTGATAAAGCACTAGTAATGTAAATGTGTATTAATAATAATTCAAGTTTAAAAGTTTATTACCAGAATGTCAGCGGTCTTAGAACTAAAACTAAAGATTTATATATATATATATATATATATATATATATATATATATATATATATATTTATTTTGAGTGAAGACTACGATACTATTTCTCTGAGTGAGTCTTGGCTCCATGATGGGAATGGTGATTGTGAGCTGGTTGATGGCAGATACTTTGTGTGGAGTGCGGACAGACTGGGTGAGGGCAGGCGGAGGGGAGGCGAAGTGGAGTTCTTCTGGCGATTAAAAGGTCTCTAAAACCTAAGCTAGTGTGTAATCAGTCTTCGGAAGATAGGGACTTTATAATATGTACACTCAATATCAATGGTAGTCAAATCCACTATATGCCTAGTATATTTTGAACTTAACAACTGTAATCAAGTATATTTAGATTTTAATGAAACTCTCAATGAAATTTTGACTTTGTCTAAGTCGTCAAATAATTTTTTATTGTTAGGTGATTTTAATGTGGTTGGATTAGTGACGCTGTAAGTTCAATAAGGGCCAATAATAAGAAATTGTTGAATATTATGAATCTAATGTCTCTTTATGATCTCACTAGTTTTAACAAAGTAATTAACAAAAAATCAAGGACTTTGGATCTAGCCCTATACAATATTGCCAATGTCGCGGTGGTAATATCTCCATGTCCCCTTTTAATGGAGAACTTGCATTATCCTTCCCTGCTAACATCATTTCAATGTGTTAATAATTTTTGTGTTGCCTTGATTATAAACCAGTCAGTCACTTCGTACTATCAATTTGCTAAAACTAATTTTAATGTGTTAAAAATGTATAGACAACTTAGATTGGGACCAGTTATATTTAATTTCAAATGTTGATTCAGCTGTTAATTATTTTTATAAGTTGTTGTATGAAGCTTTTGACACCTGCGTCCCAAGAAATTGCACTAAGATAGAAAGCAAGTATCCGATTTGGTTTTCAAATGAAATAATTTCGTCAATTAAAATAAAATCTAAACTTGCAAAAAACAAAATTGTGTATTTGTTTTGAGAATAGATTTAAGGAAATCAGGAAAAAAGTTAAGAAATTAATTAATGATGCCTACTTAGATTACATTAGGAATGTTGAAGAATGTGAAAGTAATGATGTCAGTAAGTTTTGGACGTACACTAAGAATTTAAAGTCTAAGTCCAAGTTACTTGATGAGATGTGCTATATGGGTGCCAAAGCTCAAGGGAAAGAGATTCCTAATTTTTTTGTTGAATATTTCAGTTCAGTGCATAGCAGGGAAGTACCTACGTATAATTTAAACTCATTGAATGGGGACTGTGAGGGAATTGAGGAGGGTGTTCCTTTAACTTTGGCACTCTGTCTGTGCAAGATGTTTTGGATGGTTTTGATGATTTATGTAACAAAAGGAACAGTGACCCAGACAAGATTCCCAATTTTGTATTTAAGGGATTAAAAATGAATTTTCGCCGCATTTAGATTCAGGGGTTTTCCGAGTATTTGAAAAGAAGCTAAGATACCTCCGGTCTTTAAATCTGGTTCTGAATGTGATGTGTCAAATTATAAGCCTGTGTCCATTTTAAATAGTTGTGCTAAAGTTTTCGAGAATATTATTTACAAATTACTTATGAGCAGTGTTAAATATCTAATAGGTCCATATCGGCATGGTTTTTTTAAGAGGAGGTCTACTGCAACAAATCTTACGTGTTTTTCTAATTTTGTTAATAAAGTAATTGATGATATTGGGAGGGTTGATGTTGTCTACACTGATTTGCCTAAGGCGTTTGATGTAGTTAACCATGATTTGCTGTTAAAAAAAACTTTACCTGATGGGCGTCTGGCCTAACTCTAATGTTTCTGAGTTCCTACTTGTCAAAAAGAAATTGTATAGTTAAATTCTTAAATTTTGACTCTGCGCATTTTTACCCATTGTCAGGTGTTCCACAAGGTTTGAAATTGGGCCCTCTGCTATTTTTGATATTTTTAATGACCTTCCATCAGTTTTTAAGTTTGTATTTTGCTTAATTTATGCGGATGATGTTTAAAAAATACACAGAAATTAAATCTTTTATGACGTAATTTGCTTACAAAAGGATCTAGACATACTTGCGCTGTGGTGTAGCAGAAATAAACTCTTGTTGAATATCAATAAATGCAAAGAAATGTCAATAACGCGTCGAAAATTGACTGATACGCCTAATTATACTCTGTGTGGTAGTACTCTGGAAGTGGTGACTAATTTTAAGGATTTGGGAGTTGTTTTTAATAATAAATTCACTTTTTGTGATCACCTGGAGTATATTATAAACTCAACTTACAAAATGATAGGGTTTATTAAAAAACCACCAGGGATTTTTCTAGGATTAATGGTATTTTAACACTTCACTATGCATTAGTAAGATCCAAATTAGAGTACTGCGCAATTGTCTGGATGCCTTACTCTAAGAAGGAGATCAAAAGGTTGGAGGTAGTTCAAAATCATTTTATGAAATTTATTTATTTTAAATTTAACAAGGTAAGGTGTGATAGAGATACTCCCTCATCTGCTCTCAGAGAAGTGGCTGGAGTTTTGAGCTTGGAGGTGAGGAGAGATGTCGCCAGCCTAGTATTCTTGTTTAAAATAATAAATGGTATAATAGACTGTCCTCAACTTCTAGAGTTATTTAACTTGTCTGTGCCAAGATCCAATAATGTTAGACATCATGCTCTTTTCAATGTAGCTAGAACCAATACTCAGGGTTACTAATGTTTTGTTATCAATCGTATTACAACACTATATAATAAATTATTTAAAAATGAATCGAAAGATATTTTTTCATTTAGTAGTCAAACAACTTTCAAAGTAAAAATTGTTGAATTACTAATAACCGCGTGAGTATGTTACCTAGGGCTAGTTTAATTTTTCAAAAAACTGTTTGTTAATTTTAAGTTTATTATGTAGACTGTTTTGGGACTTCGGTCCTGTAGTCTAATATTCTAACATAAAGTTTGTAATTGTTGTTGTTAAATAAATAAATAAAAAATAAAAAAAAATTACCTTATTGCCTTTATCAAGTATATATGCCATTCAAGATTTCACTATTGCAGTTGCCCACAGATCGTTCTTATGGGGAGGTAATTAAAAGAAAATACTTTACTTTAGTGTTTATGCAACGTTTCGCATTGTAAGGCCAATGCTTCTTGGGGCTTTACACGTTAAGCAATAAAAAACATTCTTAAATTAATTATATCAAATAACAATGTTGGGCAAAAGTGATGTATTAATAAAATATTTTACAAGTTGACTACTACAAATAGAATAGTTTGATTGAGTGTATCCACTCTACAATTTGAAATGCAATAACATTTGGAGTTTGGATTTTTCAGTTATAAACCCCAAGTGGTCATTATACTAGCACAATATTGAACTTCTTACTATTCACACAAATTCTTAATTGTCGTTCTAGTAAACTATGTAGTAGGATTCTGATACTTAGACTTAGAAACACAATTATTACAAAATTCATTCTTTGACAATGCTGACTATGAACGTTGGAATATTATACAGATTTTAACTTTGTTACACCACGCTCATATAGCCTGGAAGAGAATAGAAATAATATAAATTATGGCTGTAAACGCCTTTCAATTTATACTTGATATGTGATATTTATTTAGCTGTAATTAAATAATTAAATTTCATCATAGGTACAGGTTATTTTATAGCACAAATACGACATTTCCACAATTAGTTTTAACACATTTAACAATCAATATTTATGTTTATAATGTTGATTAAGTACATTAATTTTCATGTTAGTTGGAAGCATTAAAACAAAATGTTTAAGTTGGTTACAGTATAAAATATAGCGAGTGTTAAATAAACAAGATGATGTTCCGTTTATATTAAAATATATAGAATAAAAATTCACTTTCATAAGTGTTCTGGCTGTTTACTGTTTAACTTCAAATTAAGAACGTGATAAACTAACATTATAACAACATGTTATGGAACCAGTGATCGAAGTTTATATGAATTTTTGAGATTCAAGTTAGCACTTGTACGCGAAGAACAAAAATTGTTTAATTAAGTATCCCTATTAAAACTAAATGGGTCGAATTTGGTCGTGTGGAAGTTAGAAAGCACTGTAATTATGGAAAGCAAAGATCTATATGATATTATCGCTGGTACTAAAGTAAATTTAGGCGAGAAACCAGATGCGGCAGCCCAGGAGCTAATATTAGCAAGAATGGAAGATTCAGAAATAACTGAAAGAAGGTTCTAACCAAGATGTGCCTGCTAAAATAAAACATGCAAGCTACACAAAAGAATTTAGAAAATGCCATTTATGTTAGAGACAAGGACACCTAAAGAAAGATAAGCTTGTTGATTTAAAAAAATTAAAATGACAACAATACGGAAGCACATGCATTAGTACTAAGGTAGGTACTGTTAAACATTTGGAAAAAATGATTTGTGTATGGACACGGGTGCAAGCGAACTTGATGAATTGAGTAATTGCTGATCAAAAAAAAAAGAAAAATTGGAAATAGAACAGCTTTAGATGTAAAAAGAAGTAGGAACAATTACATGGGTAAAACTACTTTGTTAAATGTTTTATATAAGGTGTTCTATGACGACATGAAGATAGTTTAGAAGATGATTATGCAGGTCATTTCCAAAAAAAGGCATGTTTTAGAGATATTTAAGTGTTACTATTTTTTTATGTTTTTTCAATGAAGTTGAAAACAAAAACAAATGTACCTATCACAACAAAATGGTCAAACCAAACCTTAGTTGAAACTGGAAGAACATTAAAACATACCACGAATTTTGAAAATTAAAGCAATTAATACAACTACGTATGTTTTAAACAGAACAGGAAAATGTTCAGTAAAAGAAAAACTCCTAATGAATTGTGATACAAATTTAGAAGTTTACAAAGAATTAGGTGCTAAAATTGCAGTACGTGTCCCAAAAGAAAGAGATTGAAACTAGATCGAAAAAGCAGAATAGGAATTTTTGTTGGCATGTTTAGGTTTTAGTGGTTTTCCTGAACCTTGAAGCAAACGCTTTGCCAAGACGAACCAATCCACAATTGCACGCGGTTTTGTCACCACATTGTACAGGTCTATACTAATCTTCTGGGGCACCATACACTACACTTACATCACTACAATATTAAAAATGTACCATACGAATAAATAAATGGTAAGAAACCCAAGAGATACAGAATTTATTATTCAGAAACGAAAAGGTAAAGATTCATTGTAATGTAATATTTTTAGAAGAACAAAATGCAGTAATGTAGATAAATTAGAAAATAACGATGAACATTCGGTTAAAAAAGAAAAAGAAATATAAAGTGTGGAAACGAATAACAAACCTAATAATGATGAAGCGGGAAACAGTGTAATCTTCGTCACAATTTTTCCTTTTAAAATGATTGCCAAGTCTTTTGATAAGCATTTTTAAATATGTTAAATTTCATTCAGACGGAAAAATTAGTTTTCGATTAATACTGTACGTGATAGTTGTCCAATTTCCTTACCTTACATAGTTGCAAATCGCGTGCACAGCAGATTTTAGTTACGTGTTAATGCACATAACATGGGTACAGGTAATAAATAAATTTCGATTTTGACGTTAGTTAGGGGCGATTTTCCCCGTTTCACAAGTCTGCCGTATTTCTATTGCTTCATACGACCGAAATATTTTGTTACAAAATTTTCTGGGAACTTGAAGTCCTTATCCAGTTTCGCAATGTTGCGGTTCTAACATTCTCGTACAACATCCTACTTTTAAAAAGAATTATTTTGATCCGACTTCGCGTCTTGGTTTCCATCGTCGTCCGTTCTGCCACAACAACCTCTGTTTCAATTCAGCAAGCCTAGGTTCAGAAATTTTTAGATAATCTAGTGACCATTTAATGATTAAGTTAATTATGTACATTTATGTTCTGTAACTCTATTGACATTTGTTTTGCGGCAGATAATCGTCTGAGCCGTCTCTTGCTTAAATTAAATAAGTGTTAAATGAAAACAATACGTTGAAAGGCCTGGAAATAGTGAAATTATAGATTCAAAGTGGATGTTTCAATCAAAATGGAAAGCAGTATAAGGTCAGAACAATTGCAAAAAGTTTTCAACAAAAAGGTATATTTCACCTACGTGAAATGTATACACCAGTGGCTAAAATGGCAAAGTTTTGTGTGTTTTAGCGTTGGCCAATAAATTTAAATTAACAATTTTTCAGATGAATGTAGTATGAGCTTTCCAATGAAACTGACGACAGTAATGTATTTAGTTAAACATATTCATAATATGGAGTAAAAAGTCACCTAAGTATAGAAATTTAAAGTTTAACCAAGTGATGTTGGATTTAAGTTATCTTTATTATCAAACTGCTGGGAAAAATTATATTTACATTTTGCTTTATCTAAAGATTTATTGTTACGTGAGGAGATGGAATTGTGGGTCCGAATTTCCTTGGATACCATTTACAACTTATTAGGGTACCTAACGCTTCATCGAGAATTGGAAGTTATACAACACACATAACGTAAGAGGGGTTAGACGAAAGCGGTAAGCTAGTTGTACGGCACGTGTTAAAACCGTTGATTGAAATCTCTTTCATAACATAGATATGATTAATTGTAATATGATCCGAAGCTAAAACAAGATAAACTCCTTAAAATTACAAACTTTTTAAAATTAAACAAGTAAATCTCTATTAACCGACAGCTACCGATAAAATTCTGTCGTTGCTAGATCAAACTGCAAACGAATGACGTGGGGATAGACGATCGCCTGGACATTATAAAATACTGACAAAATTTTGTGCAAATGCTCTTGCTGTTTTAGATATTTTAGATTTAATTATTACCATATTTTAATGAAATTTTGCAACCTGTTTTATAAAACATGCAGCTACACCTTCACCTTCGTATTTTCTTTCTATCTGTTGTAATAGTGATGCAAATGCTGTTTAAATTAGGCATTTATTTTGATTTTTTGAGATCTAATAACTATTAAAAAATATTAAATTAAGAAAAGTCGAGCGCCACGTTCTAGATTCAAATTTCTTACACACTATTACAAAATTTCAAGTTCAAAAATGGTAAAACGGCTTTCGAAGATTTAAAACGGCAAAGGTCTAAAAGTGTACTTTTTTGTATAGGTCAAACCATTGAAAGTTTGTATCCAGCCTTACAATTTTTTATTATTAGTTTCCGAGGGTATATAAACGCGAGAACCGCCGTAAAACACATAGTTAGTGGATTGGTCCATCGAGGGAACCTCTACCGACAACCTTATGGGAAAGCGCGTTTGCAGATTTTGATTCGCGATTAAATGGCGAATTGAAAACTAATTTGATATTAAAGAAAAGCAATCGTCTTTAGTGAATTGAACTACAACCACGTGTAAAATTAATTTAATTTACTCCGTATTTGTTATTAAAGAATAGACGCAATTAATTATTTTTGAGGATTAGAAAATACCCGTTACCAATTCAAAGCGTGCAGCCTCGTTTGTCGAATAACTAATCGAAATACCGCCGTTAAATAAATAATTTTATTTTCTCCGTAACCGTTTCAATCCGATAAAAATTAGTTTTTTATGAATTAGAAAAACATGTATCCGGTTTGCAACGTTCTGCAATATTGAGTTTACCTGCTTTTCGTTGTTTGCCAAAGCATTAGCCGTTGGATGTACAATAATCCTTAACCGTGTAGCTAAAGTTAATTAATAAAGGATTCCTTGGTCACAATAATTGGAAATAATACCCATTTTAAAAAAGAAACCGTGAGTTTTCTTTAACCGTGGAAACAAAAATTTAATTCAAAACTACAAATAATTGAACAGCATAGCTTTTCAACTTAGAATTTTTACTTGTTGTCAAAAACACTTTTATAAAGGGCCGCCCCTGTGAAGGTATAATTTTACAACCACTTCCGCGACAAAAGAGGACCGGATAAGTATATACTAGTAGCGCATCCCTGACCGTTGTGTTGTACGTTAAAATTCACACCTTGCTTCCACAAAGCTGTGAAAACAATGCATAAGAAAAACTTAATTAAACCAAAACCCGTACCATTGTGTTTAAAGTGTTAATAATAACACCCCGTGCAAAGCGAGTAGTTTATAACAAATCAAATCCTTTGCATAATTTTCCGTGCCGTCAGAAAATAATATTTTACTTACTATATAGAGTTGTGAGGTTTTATAAAAATTAGGGATTGACTAACCAGCAGGAAACTGCTTATTTTACTGTCTTTAAGCATAAATAAAAGGTGAACCACCTCTGAACATGCTTCTTTTATTCCTTTGTTTATCCCTATTCCTCTAATAATAATAATATTCGATTCTTTCACTTCTCACGTTATCGAATACTGCCTTTATATCTACAAATATTGCAAAAAAGTTGTCCTTTTTTCTTTGCAATCTCTTTGTTGACTAATATTTTAGAATGTATGTATTATCAATTGCCCCTCGTCCTATAGATAGATAAGGTTTTCCTTTCATTCACAAAATAATTTGCACACCCTGTCTTCAACCACTTATCCAGTATTTATTTTCCTTTTCTTCGTTTCCTGTTCTACATCTTTCTATCCTTCTTTTTCTTTCAGACCATCTCTCTCTGTTATTTACTTTGGAACAGTTTTTGTTATTAATTGTATATACTTCTAGTCCCCTTCTTTTATTCTTGCTCTTATTTCTTGCATTTGTGTATCTTTTACGACTTGCTATTATCTCCTCTTCCATACATCTTTCTTCCTTCTCCTCTCTCGCATATCGCATATCAACCTCTTTCTTTCTTCTTCCTCGTATATTATTTTCCATCCTTTCATCATATCTCTTCACTCTGTTTTCTGTTTCTATTAGTATTATTTCTAGTTTCATTTTTTCTAGTTTTTCCCATTCTCTATATGCACAAATCTATGCTCCATATAACACCACACTTCTTACTAGCCTCTCAAAGATTCATCTGTTTTACCCAATTTTTTTTCAAATACAATTTCTCCTATCCTCCAAACTTGCCCTATCGTTCTATTTTCTTTTTGCCTCAGTTCGTTTATAAGTCCTCCATTCTTATGGTCATATATTATTCACTAAATAATCGTATTTGTCTACTCTCTTTTTCCATCACCACCATTTCGCTTAATTATATTCGATTATTTTTCTATATTTGCATGTAATTGTTTTCTAAATACCTATCTGTTAAAAACCTTAATCATTTTTCCCATCTCTTCTTCATTCGTCGCTACTACTACAATATAATCCGTGTACGCCCTTTTCCCTTCCATTATTACTACTCCCACTTGATGTTTTTCCAATGCATCCTCTAAATCTTCAATATAAATTAAAATATACCATGGTTTAATGAACATCATTGTTTTAGCTCTTTTTCCAATTTACTTTATTGCTTCTTTTATATATTTCTCTCATAATTTTCAAATGTAATTTTCACATTATCGAATGCTGCTATTATATTTACAAATATTGCAAAAAAGTCATCCTGTTTTCTATGCAATCTCTTTGTTGGCTACATTAGCGTGATCCTTAATATGAACCAAAATCCACTTTTCATCCGACGCCCCCTAGAACGTTTCCAAATACGATAAAAAAAATCGGAAACATATTTTGAGCTCTTAATATAGGCAACAAATCGTGCCTGTAACCGTCTATAGGTATATCTCATACAGGGTCAACCTGAATGATGAATATCTCAAAAAATACACATTGTATTTGCTGAATAAAAAGTTGAGTATCCTCAAGGAGGACATCCGCTAGCATTAAATTTCATTCACCATCCCCACTTCCCGTAGGTGTAGTAGGTAGCAACATTACTTTCATTCAAACCTCTGTTGTTAATTTTTCCCATTTTTTTTATCGTATTTGGAAACGTTCTAGGGGGCGTCGGATGAAAAGTGGATTTTTGTCCATATTAAGGATCACCCTAATGTATAGTGTAGCCTAATTCGGGTCTAAAGGTAGTCGTTGATTTATTTATTTATTTTTGATAATGAATATTTTATTTTGTGTCTAATTTATTGTAGAATAAAAATTGATTCATTCATTCATTGATATTCCTTTTGACCATTACGCTAACACAAATAGTCAGCTTCTTCAGAGGTCTTTTCATCTCCAATGTTGGGTGTCGACAGTCTTCAATCTCCTATGTTGGGTGTAGACAGTCTACATCCATTATCTGAGTTGAAAGGATCTCAAAAGAAACTGAGGACATCCGTTAGCATTAAATTTCATTCACCATCTCCACTTCCGGTGGGGAGACCGCCGGTTTTCAAAACTTTTAAACCGAAATTTTACTTTGCCCGACCTTCCCCTATGTAAAAACTACTGGACCGATTTTTATGGTGCCATCTAGGGATTATTTATAGTACTGAAAATTTTATTAGATTTTGGACATAATCCTTGGAACAAAAAAGGCCCACAGGTTTTCCTACTTTTAGAATATTAACAAAAATATTCCTTTTACACATTTATCTTCAAATAAACGTTGTTTCTAATTTAATTGAATGTTTATGATTTAAAGTTGTTATCCTTCTAAATGGAGGTAGAGTTAAAAACAGCGGCCACAAAATTACATATATATATATATTGCGAACGTTTCGCCTAAACATGTGAGGGCTTTTAAATTTTTGTAACTTATTATTATTAATTTTTAATCAATTTGAATCCTTTTGACATCATCAACCCTTTTAATGATTATTTTAAATTTTTGTGACTCACACGGTTTTTAATTTACTTTTAGCCTCGATAAAGCCCTCACAAGATTAGGCGAAACGTCGACCATATAATAATAATAATAATAATGTTTATTTTCCAACGGGTTTGCCCCAATTACAGGAAAAATTTACAAGTAGATAAATAAATAATAATTAAAAATATGTATATTTATATAAACATAAAATAATTCTAATCCGACTATGCAAATCAAAAAGAAAAACAAACGAAAAATATATAATAAAAATAATAATAAGAAAAATGAGAATTACTAATAGGAACAAGAACAAGAACAAGAATATTTAAGATCAAAATTAAAACTAAATTGCCAAATGTCTAACTGAAACATATTCTATTACAAATAATAATAATATTATCTACATTAATGTCGACTACTTGATCAGTTATATTGTTATACGCGTTGCACATTACTGAAATCGGTGCACTAGCTAGTATATTCGTTCTATGGCTGCTAATATAAAAGGTGGTAGTTTGTCGTGCATTAATTCTCGGTACCAAGAAATTAATTCTCGATAGCAACCATGGGCAGTCTACTCTGTTATTAAGAAGACTATACAAAAACTTGATAGCTATTACAGTCCTGCGATTTTGTAGCGACGTAAAGTTGTGTCTTCTCAATAGCGTTGAGTGTTCAAAATTCCTCAGCGGATAAACTCCATCTTCGAGAAATGATAAAAACTTCAAAAATTTTCGTTGTACCGCCTCTAGAGAAGTCTTCTGACATTCATACCGTGGGTACCATATTAATGACCCGTACTCTAATATAGATCGTACTAGAGAGTTATATAATGTAATTAAACAGTCTTTCTGAAAACCATGACAATTCCTGACTATAAATCCATAGTTTCTAAAGGCTCTATTTGTAATGTCTATAATATGCTGACTAAAATCCAAATTGCAGTTGAAAGTAATTCCAAGATCCTTAATGGTGTTTTTCGTTGTAACAAGACTCCATCAACGTTATATCCGTAATTGACAATGTTTTGCTTCAAAGAGAATGAAACGATTGAACATTTTTCTATGTTTAAAGAAAGTTTATTTGAAGCACACCAACGCAACAAACAATCAAGACAATCTTGAAGAAGCAGACAGTCATGTGGCGAACGAATCTCAAGATAAAATTTGAAATCGTCAGCAAATAGAAGTTTCATAGAGTTAATGTATGATGGAAGATCATTTATGAATAATGAGAACAATAGAGGGCCTAAAATGGATCCTTGAGGTACACCAGATGAAGTTTTATATGATACAGATGAAGAATTACCATATCTGACAAATTGTTCACGATCGTTCAAATATGATATAATCAGATTAATTAATGATTGATGAAAATCAAGTAAATGCAATTTATTCGCTAAGATAAAATGATCTATACGATCAAACGCCTTACAAAAGTCAGTATAAATTACATCAACTTGACCTCTGCAGTCAACAATTTCAGATATTGATTGTTTAAATACTGCCAAGTTAGAAATTGTAGATCTACCTGCAATAAACCCATGTTGAACAGAAGTTATGCGTTGTTTCACTAAAGGACAAATTTGATTTAAAAGTACAGTTTCGAATATTTTAGCAAAATTATTTAAAAGACTAATAGGCCTATAATTTTTTATATTAGACGTGTCCCCTTTTTTAAAACAGGAATCACACATGATCTTTTCCAGTAGGACGGGACTTTGGAGTTTCTGATAATTTTGTTAAAAGAGTATAGAGAGGAGTTACGAAAACACATGCACAGTCTCTTAGAATATAACTAGGTAGTCCATCTGGTCCGGCAGTAGATTTGTTTTTAGCTGACCTTAAAGCAAGATATATTTCGTCCTCGGAGATATAAGTAACGTTGTATAAAAAAGAAGAATTCGTAGTTGTGAGAAGTTGATTGTAGCAAGTAGGATCAGAGTCAATATAAACGCTTTTAAAGTAATCTGCAAAACCATTAACGATAGCTTGAGGAGAAGATAGGACATCATTGTTGTAATGCATAATACTAGGAATTCGAGAAGTTTTTTCTTGTTCTGAATGTAAGCCCAGAATTTTTAGGGTCACTTTTGATTGTATTGTCCGAGTCCTTGACAAAGTTCTTAAAAGCAGCTGTAATAAGTTTTTTGCATGTGCACGCTGAGACTTGTAAAGCTTGTGATAATACTGGGTGTTAAATCTTTTATATTTTACCCTAAGCGCATGTTTAATGCGCAAACATGTAATTATTTCCGAAGTGTACCAAGAAGGATAATAGTATCGGGTAGATTTTGGTTTAAGTTTTGGTACTGATAACTGTAAGACTTTATTGAGTATGTCATAAAATAGAGAACAAACACTGTCAACATCTTCAATGTCATTTAATCTGGACCAATCTGCAGATGACAGCAGCTCATACAATAATGGATAGTTTGCTTTCTTATAGTTAAAAGTAGTTGAATTATGATTAATTGGAAAATGTTTAAATTTAATAGGAGCTTTTAATTCTATTGACAGTGCTGGATGATATCGGTCCTCACTTACTAGAGGTTCACCACGAGTTACACAACAAGAGACATTTGCAAATACCAAATCAAGACATCGACCATCAGCGTTTGAAAGATAGTTGAACTGATCAAACGAGTTGAAATTTTTAAACTTATCCAATACATTTGTGAAACTGTTGCTGATATCACTGCCGTAACTAGGAACATTAAAGTCGCCTATTATTAACGTCTTATTGTTAGTTGCTAGTTCACAGAACAAGTCAAAAAACAGTTCAAAATCAGTAATAGGCAGAGCTGGAGGAATATATATGACAAATACACTTACTGAGTCTTTATTTGGTAATGTTAATTGAATTCCAATGATATCAATAGACGGAACATTCACATTTAAAAGAGATAAGTCATAATTTTTAGCTACTTTAAATTTGCTTTCCACAGCCAGTAGTACACCTCCACCTCTAGACAAGTTGAGTGATGTAATTTTGAGACCGCATTTTGAGCTCTACTTCCACCTAGAAGGATAACTTGAAATCATAAACCAACAATTGGAAGAAAAATACTCTCAACTGTTAATTGATTATTTTAATTTAACGTATTTCAAATTACAATCAACAAACCATTACCTAAATCGTACTAATCATTCAATACGATATTTTGTTTCTAAAATACGGTTCAAATAATTATTGTTTGTAAAATATTTTCTTATAAAAAACCAATCGTAAAATAACATAAACAATTCCTTCATCGGTAACAATCTATCAACACTTGTTTAGACTCTTTATAACATTAATAAAAATGAAGTATTTGGCAGTTGTACTTTTTATTCTCGTAATTGTGGTTAGTGAATCCAAAACAGAGGAAGAAATTGAAAGCAGTGCTAATATGTGCGATTAACCATTTCATCACAACCATTAAATGATTTTAATGTCATTCCAAAAAGTAGCAGTTACCACTGATGAAGCATTTCGGGCATTACAAGAAATTGTTTGTGTAATTTTAATATTAATTCTGTTGCATTTGATTGCAATCAGTATAATTATAATCGAAATAAATATGGCGTTAAAGTTCATAAGGAGAGTGTACCAACACCATAAGAAATGATATCGCAACCCAAGATGCAACGACTTGAAATACGAAAAGTTACACGTAGTTATTAATAATTTAGTAATTATTTTTGTTAATTGCTTTTGTGTATTCTTTATCAAACAGCTTTAATGTTAGTTTGAAATTTTTAGTAGTGGCCAATATTGTAAAGAAAATAAAATTTTGAACTGATCTGCTTATTGTGCTGGTCAATTTATTTCCCTGAAACTCTAGAAAGTCTCATAAATTTCTAGATTTTTTTTCTTGATACACTATCATAAACTTTGTCATGACCTCCAAAGATAGAATTAGCTCCTTTTCTTTTCACTTTTACTTTCCCACTACCTTTGAGACTTGCTTCAATGATGCTGTTGTTCACAATTCATATCATCAACGTACATTTTTCATTAAACCCTATAGTAAGTATAATCTGGTGTTTTCCATTTTTCCAACCAAAACTCTACCTGGCAACGCCTCTCATACAATCGGTTTAGGCTTTTTGCAACCTGTTTGTGAACTAGTGTTCACTGGGATTTCATCCTAACATTTCGCAAACGTGAGTGGTCAGCTTCTTTAGAGATTCTTCAACTCAGATGATGGATGTAGACTGTCTACATCCAACATAGGAGATTGAAGACTGTCGACACCCAACATTGGAGATGGAAGGACCTCTGAAGAAGCTGACTATTCGTGATAGCGTAACGGTCGAAAGAAATATCAATGAATGAATGAATCAATTCTTTATTCCACAAATTAGACACAAAATAAAATATTCATCATCAAAAATAAATAAATAAATCAACGACGACTTTTAGACCCAAATTTAGGCTACACTATACATTAGGGTGATCCTTAATATGGACAAAAATCCACTTTTCATCCGACGCCCCCTAGAACGTTTTCAAATACGATAAAAAAATGGGAAAAATTAACAACAGAGGTTTGAATGAAAGTAATGTTGCTACCTACTACACCTACCGGAAGTGGGGATCGTGAATGAAATTTAATGCTAACGGATGTCCTCCTTGAGGATACTCAACTTTTTATTCAGCAAATACAATGTGTATTTTTCGAGATATTCATCATTCCAGGTTGACCCTGTATGAGATATACCTATAGACGGTTACAGGCACGGTTTGTTGCGTACATTAAGAACTAAAAATATTTTCCGATTTTTTTATCATATTTGGAAACGTTCTAGGGGGCGTCGGATAAAAAGTGGATTTTTGCAAATATTAAGGATCACCCTAGGCTATATATTTTAGAATGTACATATATTATCAATTGCCCCTCTTCCTTTTTTAAATCCCATTTGTCGGTGTGGTATAATTTTCTTTCTTCTATTTCTTTTTACTCGACATCTTATAAATAAGTAAGTTGAGGATTTGTGCGACGGTTTCTAAACCGAAAACTTTAACACCCCTTTTACACTTTTTCCAATAAAACAAAAAGATTCTGTTTGAAAACTGGCCGATATCAAAAAAACCACATTCCTCTTTCTTCACATAACCCTGCCAATATTCCTCCTTGTCCATTAATTTTTATATCCACTAATCCCCTATTTTTGATCCCTCCATTTACTATTATTCTTCCTCAATCTTGCTTCTTTCCTTTCTTTTGGAGAACTGTCAATATTTTTTTAGTTTTGTTCATCTCTTTTCCATAAATTATGAGTTGTTATAGGTACCTTTTCCCATTTTTGGTCTTTACTTGAAGTTTCATCATGCCTTTAATCTTCTTATTATCTTCTTTTTTCCCTCCCTCCTTACCCTATTAATATTTCTTCTTTCGCCCTTCCCATTTCTCTTTCTTTTTTGCATAGTGTATTTCTCATATACATTCCTCTCATTTTATCTTTCCAACCGTTACTAGGTTTTTCTTCCATGTAAGTATCCACCATTTTAAATCACTTTATATACTTCTAAAACTCCTATCCAATTTTTTCTTCTTTCTCCATTTTCTTTGCCTCCATTCTCATTTTATCTGTATTTCCCGTTTTTATTATCATTATACATTTTCTTATTTACGTAGTTTTGTTAGTTTTCTTTTGTATTCTTAAGGTCTCCTTCAGTATATTTTCCACAGAATTTTTTATTTCTTATTACTGTCTCTTTCCATCCCCTTAACCACCAAATTTTTCCTCTCGACTTCATTTTCTATAAGTTCTGCTATTCTCTCTAAACTCCAGCTGTCAATGCATTTATATTTATTTGATATTACAACTATTTCATTTCCTCGCTATTCTTCACTTGATTTAATCAATTTTTTTATTTCTTTCAGCATTTCCTTCAATGTTTTCATTTTCTTGTCATGTTCCTTTCTTCTTAATTCTACTTTCCTCTCGTGCTATTTCTCCGGTAACTTTCTCGTTTTTACCTTCTCCTAAATACCTTATAATATAACTTCTTCATGTATAAAGAAGGTTCTGACATTGATCCTTTCGATTTATTAATTTTCAATTTAATGGATCTATCATATAATTATTTAAGATTTAGGCCAATTATTTAAAACTTTCTCTTCAAAATCGCTAAATTGATATCAGTCCATCGGAAAGTGTATGTATTTTTCATTCGCATCCGATGATTATAGTTTAGGCTGTATTATTTAAATGTTTTTTCTACAATGTATTTTTCTATCTTAAATCTCATAATTTCAAGACGTTCTTTCACGTACATTATATTCGGAGTAATGTGGAATTCTGCGCAAAGGTTTTGTTTACACTACATAAAGTTACATTTTATCTAGTTTGTTTTTGCATTCGATCAAACATTTCTTTTGAAATCAGAACCTTTATTGTTGCGGTATGATTTATTGATCTCCTAACCACACAGAACCTTGAAGTGCCTTTAAGATTCAACCATATTTGTTAATTTTTGTCATTTCTTGTCAAACAGCTGATCATTAGTCAAATATACCAACATAAACATTTGAATGTTTCGCATTGATTTTAATCGAAATGTAAATTGATATCTTGGATACCAGTTCGTTTCCACGCAATTTTAAAAACATAAAACTTCCGTCAGATTTATGATTTAGTGTATTCATCTAAAAATATTAATTACAATAAGTACACGCAAAACACTGTATGTCTTTCCTACCACAACTTGTGGTTCTTTTGGTTGTTGAGCTATAAAAAAAAATTTACCCAAAAATGCCACTTCAAGCAGGTGAATAGCGATAAAGCTTTTAGCGAGCGGAGAAAAAGAGAGAAGTCACAAGTCTCATCGTCTTATTAGGAACTCAAGCCGTTATGTCGTTCTTGGGGAATTACACTTTTTGTGCAGGTGTGTTTGTTTTGTTGTGATCCTCGGGCGTAGATGCAATTAAGTCGAGCATTAACCAAAAATCACGTCGGAATCACCAATACCACCGTTCGCCATAAAGTACAATTAATATTATATTACCGTAATAGAACACTTAAACTTTAAAACTTTCTATAAGATTTTAACATCCCTTCAATGTCGACAATCCAGTTTGATTCTTTTTTCAAAACATGTATATGTAAATGCTGTCGTGATTCTCAATTATTATTTTTGCGGATGGCAAGAATTCAATATGTTGTTTTAAATTGCGCATGGTTTTATCGCGACGTCAATGAATTGATAGCTGACATCAAACTAAGTACACATTTTTACAATTTTATTGTCAATTAAAAATAAACCCGCCTTTCGATAAAACTAGATGTGACAGTTTTAGAAAATAGCTTGAATTAAAGAAGAAGAAAGCCATTTTGCCTCAGAAACCATTAAAAGTGTTTTGAAGATGGGAAAAGTAAAGGACTGATAGCAATCTTATCTTCTAATTTTGTTTCCTCGAGTTTAGATAAAAATTTCCTTCACTCGATCCACATTTTTTGTTAAGGAGGAAACTATTACAAAAAAACAAGTTCAATGTAAAATGTCTTTTCACTCTCAGGTTCCTTAGCACATTAAAAAAATATTATACTTTTATTTAATTATTTGTGCACAAATTCTATTCTGAAGTTCATCAAAGAAAAAGATATTCTAAAATGAAAATCTAATTTTAAGTTGAAAAAGAAGTTATAATCACCCGAGATGTTTCATAAAAACGAACAAGTAAGAGAAATTTAACACTTCAACCATTTACTTAATTTATTCTCAAGTATGAAGACATATTCTAAAGATGTCGTCGTTAATGTAAAAACTTTTATCAGATAATCTACTCGACGCATTGAAATTGGAACAAAGATGTTTCAATCTACCACCGAAACTGTAAGTTGATAATATTTGAAGCGTTAAGAAGATAAAACTGGTTGGTTGGAAATTAGTAACACCAGGAAGAGCATTATTGATTATTAGCGTGAAATTGTATATGCAGAATATTAACAAAATTAAACAAATATGATTGATGTACTTTTAACAAAAATAATGTTTTATGTTCGTTACAAAAAATGCATATTGAAACCAATGTTTGTTACAAACAATACGTATGGAAATTTATGAAAATGTACTTTTAGTATTGCATTTGTTACGGAATAATAAAATAATCAAAAGTACGTGGTTAAAAGTCACACGCCACTTAATTAAAATGCCACTTTAAAATAATACAAATTAAAGTGTTTGAAATTGAATATTGAAATAAATATTTTTACATTATTATATTATAAACTATTTCGTTTTCTATACACAGTATATTAATATAAAAGTTATCTAGTCAATATGAATGTGAAAGTCTGAGCGACAAGCTGCAGAACAAATGAGTGCATGAAGAAACTTCTGCACTATTTCCTACTGTCATTTTATTTTTTTTCGTTTGCACAGGATTGAACACAATGTCAACCAATGCGTCAAACTAATTTTAATAATTTTTTATTTTTATTATTATTGTTTTATTTTTTGTAATATACAAGGTGTTCCTAAATATCATATACAAACGAAAGGAGGTAAGCCTTTGGCTTATTTTATGACTATAATATCATATAAACATAGCCCCGCAAACGCTTCCTTAGCGGACTACAGGGTGTTCAAATTTTTCAAGTTTTTGGTTATAGCTCCTGCAGTTCTTGAGATATTAAGTTCAAATTTGGTATGTAAGTTAGGCTCCAGGGGTTTATGACAAGTCAGAAGACCGTGAGAATTATACCGGGTGATACTTCTTCAGCGGCTATTAGTAGCATTTACACCTTACCGTCTAGTAGTATTTACACCTTATACAGTTTACTACAATTAAACTTTTAATGAAGTGACAACTATCATTATTTGATATTATTAAAAATGAAAGATCATCCAAATAAATCCAAAGCCTACTAGACCACTTTTGAAAAATTTAATTTTGTTAGGTATTTTTTAAATTTTTTTTATCGAAAACGATTGCAGATAAGAAAAACTGCAAGAGACCAAAAGTTTCTAAACAGGACAGAGAATTCATTTTTATTTTAGAATCTACCAGCGGTATACCACAGAAAAGTTCAGGGCATATAAAGTGACATAACCGCTGAAAAAGTATCACCCGGTATAATTTTCACGGTCCTCTGAATTGCCAGAAGATGTAACTCTTGAAGGCTAACTTATCGTACGTACCAAATTTGAACTCAATATCTCAAGAACTGCAGGAGCCATAAACAAAAAACTTTAAAAAAATTGAAATTTTAACACTCTGTAGCCCGCTAAGGAAGCGTTTGCGGACCTATGTTTATATGATATTTTAGTCAAAAAATAAGCCAAAGAATAACCTCCTTTCGTTTGTACATGATATTTATCAACATCCTGTATACATATATGATAATATGTAAATTTTGCTATTACATAAACACACTCGTTCATTGTTATCAATATTATGGTTTATTTGTACGTGAACGCTGTCTAATTACAATAAGCACAATTTTTTCCAACCGACTTATAGTTTGCAACCCACAATATTGAATTTTGAGCTTAAAATTAAGCAATGATAGAACCACCCGCTAACTATAAAAGCTGTGCAGTTTATTAAGACATCAAAAGAGCCAGACATTGACCAAATCAATTTGCAATCAAAACAATAATACCAGAAACACCTGAGCAACAAATGAACTTAAATGCAAACGATTTTCCTCCACTCCCACGCCACATAATTACCTTCAGTAATGGAACTGCAGGTCTACCACAGAACAAACCAACTTTCTCACAAGTAGCTGCAGAAAGACACAAGGTCGCATCTAACCAGCAACATATGAACATCAGTAAATAATTATCTAGCTTTCTCGTGAAATTCAAAACTATGTTTAAGTACCCAGCTCATAAACCAAAATAGTGTGATTCTCAATCTGCTTTCTTCAGTCATCAATAAATTGGCTTAAAAATGGCTTCATCATTAAGAATCGCACTATGGAATGTTAATGATCTTGTTAACAATGTGCAGGAGATAATAACATTCCTTCTACTACAAAAATAGATATTCTACGTATATCAGAATCTAATGCAACATCAAGAACCTTAATTCAAATTCCAAACTCATGGCGGAGCTGCGGTCATCGTGAAAAACTTAATTGCATACCATGAGTTTCAATCCTACCGAACAGATAAAATCCACAGCACCAGCATAAAAGTGCAAACCAAGCTTTGTACATTTGTAATTTTAGCAATATATAGCCCACCAAGATATTCCATTATCATTGAAGAATACGAAAACTTCTTTCGATTTCTAGGTAACAAATTTGTGGTAGGGGGAGACTGGAACGCGAAGCATCCAGTATGGGGATAAAGAGTAACCAATCCAAAAAGTTGAAACCTTAAGAAAGCAATTCTTTGCAACAACCTTGACTATCTCTCCACTGGCATGCCCACCTACTAGCCAAGTAATCCAAACAGACTACCAGACATACTCGACTTTGCAGTTGTCAGAGGAATCTCATGTACATACCTCATGGCAGAGCCCAGTTTTGATCTATCTTCTGACCACTTGCTCTACTCCAAATACACTTATTGAGACTACTTCCAAATACAACAAGAGCAGACGATTAATCTTGTCATGCGAATCAAGTCAAAGCATGATCTGGACGAAACAGTTCACTACTTCACAACCCTTGTACAGAATATTGCATGAAAGGCTACACCAATTCCAACTTCGACTTCACCCGAAACTACCAATATACCATTGCACGTACGAGAACTTGTTATTAAACAACGTCGAGCCAGGAAAACATGGCAAAGAACCAGAAACGCGCAAGACAAAACTGCATATAATCGTCCTACTCATCAGCTACAAACAACACTACGTGACGTGCGTAATAAAACATTTACGCAATATCAATAAGCATGACTTCCATAATTTTTTGTTGGTCTCGGTTTCAACAAGTTTCTCAAGTGGTACGAAGTTTGACGGGTCAACTAATTTTTACATATAAAGCAAATGTAATTATAAATAAAATGAATCGGAAGAACCCAACTTTATTTATTTCTTACGAATTATAATTTTGCAGTAAGACAGGTATTTGAAGAAACTACAACGTGGAAGTGTTAATGTTGCTAAACTTTAAATAATTTAATTATCAACATATAAACTTGAACAGAGACCGTTACACCTCAAAAGGTGTGTTACATGCAAACACGGAAAGTCTAAGTTGTTAAGCTTTAACAATTACCTTTTGTGTGAAAGACCAAATAAACCATAGACTAAGTAGAATACATCATAACTTATATTATGTGCCATTATGAGAAACAGATTTTGTTCGAGTTGGGTTACTGACGATGCAAATACTGGCTCTTCCGGATAGCAAGTAGGCAACCCAAATTACGCATTATTTTAATAAAATTAAAATGCTCGAACAACCTTATATGAGGACGATGTCTGAACTATGGCTCCATTTTTATGAAATATAAGACAATTATGATTCAGTTAGATAACCATTTCTTTAGCCTTAATACAAAAGTTAGTTTAAAAAACTCAAAATAGAACCTCAGTTTTCATTGTAATCAAAAACTGAAAAAAATGTTTAAAAGTCACATTTTTATTAAAAACGCAAAACCAAATTCATCTTTAAGGTTCAAAATTACATTCACATCAAAATACTCTACGAGGGTGGTCTGAAAAGTTTCAGACCTAATATAGCTACAAGAATTTTATCTTAAAATTTATTTTTATTTTTCTACATTGTCTCCTTGTGACTCTATACACTTCTCCCAGCGATGCTCCCACCTCTTTAATTCGCTCAAATAGTACTCGGCGTTCTTCTTTGCAAAATAATTGTTCACGAAGGTGATTGCCTCTTCATTTGACAAAATTTTGTCTTCCGAGCGCAGTTTTTAGTTGGAGGAACAGAAAGAAGTCGCTTGGAGCTAGATCTGGTGAATAAGGTGAATGGTTAAGGAGTTCAAACCGTAATTCATGGATTTTGGTTATGGCAACTGTTGTTGTCTCGGTGAAACAGGATTTTCTTTTCTGCAAATGTGGCCGTTTATCCTCAATTTCTGCTTTCAGCTTGTCAAGTAATGATGCGTCGTATGCTCCTCTAATGGTTTTTCCTTTTGAAGATAATCGATTAAAATAACTCCATGACTATTCCAAAAACAGTCGCCATCACTTTCCCAGCCGGAAAAACAGAACTGTATTTTTGTTTCAGGCGTATAGTGGTGTATCTAAGTTTCATCTACAGTAATTAATCGGGGCCAAAACTCGGATTTATTGCGCCTAAACTGCGCCAACAGAGCATTGGAAATGTTCATTCGAACACGTTTTAGGTCTAACGTTAGCAAACGCGGCACCCAACGCGCGGACAGCTTTCTCATAGCTAGATCTTGATTTAATATGTGACTAACACGTTCTTTGGTCATTTTTACTGCCTCTGCTACCTCTCTCATTTTAATTCGGTGGTCGTCTAACACCATTTGGTGAACTTTAACGAGGTTATCGTCAGTAGTTACAGTTTTTGGACGTCCCGAACGTTCATCATCTCCCAAGCTCTTACGGCCATGTTTAAATTCAGGTGCCCAAAATTTCACAGTGGTAAATGGCGGTGAAGAGTCCCCGTACACAGAGTCTAACTTATCTTTAATTTGCGTAGGCGTATTCCCTTTCAAACACAAATAATTTACGACAGCTCAATACTCGATTTTCTCCATTTTCACAAAAATACTCACATCGACTCACTCAAACCACTGTCAAATAAAAACTGCGCGTCCATAATAGCTGTAACTTTGGTGTGCTGCTGTCAAAAGAAGCACAACTCGTTCCCTGACATTTATTGACGACTGCTGCCATCTTTACGTTGAGGTCGAAACAGACCGCTTTCGTATATGCATCATACACATAAAATCGAGTTTTGTTTTTCTGTTTGTTTGTCCGCCTTCTCCTCCAAAACTACTTAACCGATTTTGATGGTTGATGGCTCATTTTTTCAGGAGGTCAAGGCTATTTACACGTTGACCTGACCATTGACCTCTGAGCTGGTGAGGTCAAATCTTTAAAAATTGAAGGAAATATAGGCATGTGATATTTCATTTTTTTAGGACGTGAAGGCCATTTTAATTTATCATACTTTTCATTCATTTCATTTCTCTGCACTTCTCTTCATTATTCTATTTTGCCTATCTGTAAAGGTTTCAAAGTCTTTCAGGTAGAGATTGGGTTAGAGACACATTCCAACGCTTTTATGTCACTCCGATTTATTCTAGGCCCATTCTCTGGTCTGAATGGGCTTGGTTCACTAGTCTAATAATAATAACTTATTTCATCTTTAACGCCATATCAAACTATGGATAAGATAAGTCACAGAGCTACTATAAGTGTAAATAAATATAAAATGTTTGTAAAATATAAAATATGTGTTAAAAAACATATAAAATATACCTAAATTGCATTAGAAGTCACGAGTTGCTTATATTCAATAGCCAGTTTGAATAGGACTGACTACTAATTGTATGTAAAATGTATGTGAATAACAAAACATACAAGTTTTTCAAAAAGTACTCCACATATGATTAAGATAATGTCTTATTTATTTATTTGTTCAACAAGTATACACCCAATTATAGAACAAACTACATCTAACAAAAGCGTACAATAATAAATACAAATAAAAAAAAAATTAAATCTATACGCTAGTATAGGTATTTATCAAAACAGAAAACCTATAATACAAATTAATTATTAATTATGGACATGAGTGTACAATTGTTAATGTCAACAGTAGAAAAACCTAAATTAAAATTTCTACACATGGTATGAATTGGTGAATTGTGAAGTAAGTTTGTATGTGCTACTGGTAAATGAAATGTTATACTACTACGAGTAGTGATAGAAGGAACATGAAAATGTATTAGTACTAGTTACATATTTTTAATAAAAATATTATTTAGTGAAAAAGGTTCACCTTCAAACTTAGCTTTGTATAAGTAAAATGTGTGTCTTACAACATCTCGTGTATAACAGGGACACGTGTGAATAGTATAAACTAAGAAAAATGCCAACAGTTAACTGTAACGACTTGTTTGGCTTTATCGACACACGTGTGTTTTAAGCATTAAAGCTATCGCTTAGATAGCGCTTTGCACTTTAACACACACAAGTCGTTACAGTTAACTGTTGGCATTTTTCTTAGTTTAACTTTATGTTACGTAAGGCGTTATAAATTATCTTTCTTTGTACTATCGCTACTTGTTTTGGAATTCTGCAATTTTATAGGAATCGCTCCATTAATTTAATCTTTTTATTACATTTATCACTGCAATATGATTCCAATTTTTTTTTAAAAAATTTTGAAAATTATAACAATTGTAGTATTTAGATTAAGACGGACTGGGTTCTAGTAAGGAGAGTCCCATGGGGACAGTAACCCCCTATCGGGCGCGTCCTCAGGTGGTGGATAGAAAAATGGCCTGTTGAGATGACCGGAAGGGATCACCAGATTAGTGGGTGTGATAAACATGCTCGTTGGGGACAGAAAACCTTAACTGGTAGCATGTGAAAGCACTGACCGCGGACCAAACTTCTTGGCCCGGCTGTTGTATCGTGGCTTAGGGCTTGCACCAAGATTGAAAGATGCCAGTGGGGAGCTCCGAACAGAGTTAACCACTGTTATACCGCTGACTCGTGCTGACGGTGGACAAGTCTCGCGGGCCAAGAAGGATCTGGGATCTGGGCCTTACCGCCTGAATCGCGACAAAATAACTAATGCTAAATCCCACGGTGGGCGGACGAAGCTAAGGGGATGCGTGACTGAATAATAGATCAGTACCTACTGGTTTTACCTCGAGAAACCGGGCGACCTCTCGTTGTAACATAGTCTGCCATGTCAGTTGGGGCTCCTGACATGGTGACCTTTTTCCCCAACACTCGTGGGGCCAATATGGAGATTAACGAGACAAAATTATTACACCAATGAAAACTGTGTGTGCTACGGAGACGACCTCTTGGTCGTCAGGCGCAGCCGAACCAGCTCCAACACCACTAACGGCAGGGGAAAACAAAGACCAGCTCAAAAACAAAAACTCTCTGGGGCTCAAAGGAAGAAGCTGAGGAGAGAAGCGAAGAAAAAATGACGGTACGTGGACGGTAGCCAAACTGAGGCACTACCAAAAGACTGAGAAGGACAAGGGCAAAGAGAGTGAAGCCACTCAAAAGAGCAGGAGACCGCAGAGTCAGAGTGTGTCCTTCAGCGGTACTTTAAAGAACACCAATATGGCGGTGACTGACAGACGCCATCCTGATGTCCAACTTTATTAGGCTCAATCATTCCCAAGAGGCCTAAGGTATTGGTATGGGTACCAGAAACGCCAAATGTGGATGTGGTCAAGATCTGAATTGAATTCCAAAATCCTAGACTTCGAGTGGGAGATTGGCGCTTCCTTAGTCGGAAAGAGGAGAAGGATGGAGTGATACTGATCTTCTCCATAAACGAGAGAGACTGCCATAGTCTAGAACAATAGCGAATTCATTAATGAAGGTGCATTTCGGAGTTCGAACGCTAACCTTCAGAAAAATAGGTATGGTGAGAGTAATTCAAATGAACCTGCAGCACAGTAAGACGGGTTCCGCTGCCCTCTGTAAAGCAATCGGAGAGCTAATTTATAGCAGACCAGTCGAGAGACCGAGGACCTGTATACTTGTCAAAAGACATGTAAAAATACTGCCACTAACTAACTTATGGTCACAGGACATAGTGGCAGTTAAATGCTACCAAAGAGTTAAATACGTATTCACTCAACAATCTGCACGTATTAGTGCAGAGTATTGAATTGGATACGTCGATTAACAACCAAAGGAAGTACAATAAGTCTTTTAGGCTGCAGTGCATCCGGAACCATAGTGGTCAACGGCCTGAGAGAAATGAAAAAAGGAAAACATGTAAAAACTATAACAGAGTTTCCTGTAGTATCTCCTTCTCATAACTAAAAAATTTTGCTAACTTATTATTTAAACTTCATAAACGGCTGAAAGAAATATCTATAATTGTTGTGTTGGAGTAATTATAAAAATTTACGGTAACAAAATATAGTTTTTCAGATTTTCTTATCATCAAATTTTATAACTATACCCTTTGCAGCAGGTAAACACTGTTAATAGTTGAAGCTGTACAACAAGTTGCTGGGAAATATTCTAAGATTCTTTTTTGTAAAATATACCATAAAATGTTTAATCATTGCGATTACTTTTGTTAGTATGGCAGCATATTTATGCCTTTACATATAGCATAATTATAGTATCACAATATGTCCAAATTCATCATAATCTTCTGGAAGACTAAAGTTATGAAAAACTAAAGTGGCTAAATGAATCCAAATCAAGACATACAACATTCCCTTTGTACAAAGAACAGTGCCACCCCCATGTACCTGAAAAACATAGAGTTACCGCAATTCATCACAATAAAGTACTTTGGGCTTCACTTACACAATAAATATAATTACCTGGGAACACATCAACGTGGAAAAGAAACATAAAATTAATTCTCAAAAATCTGTACTGGCTACCTGGACGATCATTACCTTTAGATAACAAACTACTGTTATACAAAAGTATCATTAAGCCCATATGGGCGTACGGAAACGAACTACGGGGTCCCGCCAACAAGTCTAACATTGCCATCATACAAAGATGTCAATCAATCAAAAGATAAGCATCAATGCACCATAGTACATAACCATAACTACCAAGACTTAAACATTCCCCTAATAACTACAGTGATTCAAGATAGAACGTTAAAAAAATGTCTGCGTACAACAACCCATTAATAAACGAGCGACACAACAGCAGGTTGTCAGAAGACGTTCACTCACGGAACTTTAGACAAGAGAACCCATTACTGGAAGGGCTCTCACGCCAATCACAAGACAACACCTTAGCTTATAGAATATTACATGTACTCAACTGGAAAATCTAGTATTATTAACCAGCATAAGCGGTTTTGTATTATCAATAGACCGCTATTTTGTTAGTTTCAATAGTTTACCCATCAAAATCAGCTGAGTAATGGTATCAATCCTTTTTAAACCTAAGGCGGATTGATATAATCCACTAAGATTATGTCGTGTAGTAGCAGGCTGTCTGGCTCCAGACAACGTCTCAGTGAGTTTCAGAAAAAGACTCTTCATAACGGATGTACAATTCACCCGATTATGGAGCAGAGCTTTCCCCGTCACGAGTTTTAGAAGAGCAGCGAAAAGTTGATGTATTGAACTCCTCGAGCCCGCATAATTCCTCAACCAGATTTAAAAGTCAGTGAGAGACATTGAACTGTCTCTAGAAAAAGTTACATTTCACTTAACAACAGGAAAACGTTTAAGTATTGGCATCATAGATGTATTAGGTGATATTTTACTAGTATCTGTTTCTCAATCAAACGAAAATAGTAGTGGAGGATCATGAGCGCTAGAAGGTTTCGGGGTAAAAATAAAGGTAGAACAGAAAATGTCTTAGTCTTTTTAGGTTTAGTTAAGGCAAATTGTCGTTGTAGAGTTTCGTCGTCAGATGTAACAGTCATCATCAAGCATCGATAATGATCATCTATAAACATAGAAAGAACTAACGCGTTTGAAAACGGGTGTAGAAAAACCACAATTTTGAAATTTCACCGCGCCTACCGTAGTTTCATCTTCCGAAAATAAAGTTACAACCTTAAGTTTAATTTTGTTCAAGCCTTAGAGCACTTTTAATTGATTTACATAATTTATGTAACTGCTTACATATCTGTCCGTAAAGTTACTTCAGTACACAGATTACTTCGCACCTGCTACATTAGCACAAGTAGTACTAGATATAACATATTATTATAGACAATCAAGTTTATCATCCGAAGCAAACCCCACGAGAACTAAACTCAAGATCAGTTCATTTCTACGCAATGAGTTAACGTGAAGTTTCTACATGATGGCAGATAATAAAGCGGATAATACTACAAAAATAGGCCCTGAGGTCGTGTGCTAAAGAAAAAATACTAACAAATCACTAACCTTAAACAAAACAAGTCGAAATTTGCAAAAAATTAAAATGGCCATATTGATTATGATGGAATCAATAAAATGGTTTCGATAAAACCCTTATGATAGCTATTGAATAAGCTTGTCGAATACATAACGTTTGTGATATCAGCACAAACATCTAAGTAGATAATATTCCACTAAAGCACGTTTTCTTTCCATAAACCCCACATGCACAATAAATACTTAAGTCGAGCGAACAATAACAATTTAAATTCAAAATATTCGTTTACTAAAAAGATCATAAACCAGCTGTAGAGAAAAAGCCCAAAAAACCGAACCTGAGACAAATTGGTTATCAAAAATTTATTTTTTAACACGAAGGTATACATGTCGTCTTCATTTAAAAAAAAGTCCCCAGCCCTACAACCCCTACGTCACGCTTTATAGAAGGAGTTTTAAATACCTACAATAACAAAAAAAATAAAAATTTAATATTGTTGAAACATTTCAATTTTGCATAATTTTTATCTGAATTGAATTGATTGGCACAATTCGGCGTAAATTCTGGTGAGTATTTGCTCAGACCAATACCATAGTTTTTATGTAAAGAACAAAAATACTGTGAAGAGTTGCTCGCCAGAAAGCACAAACGTCACCATAATCACACATTAGCATTTTGTTTCAAGAAAAATTCAAAAATTACAAAATCAAGGAAGAACGAATTCGTCCTCCACGTCATCATCTATTTTACTTCTAAAACTGTTCGTCGATGTTAAAGTAGTTCATTCCTAAACTGCATTAGCACACCCGTTTATGCATTTACAGCTTGCTAGAGGGCACCGGTTAGATTTTTTTATCTGCCAAATTGCATTGCCGTTGGAGCTCCTCCATTAAATACTCAAACGCTCAATTCTTCAAAATACCCTGCTGCAGAGTCACTACACAATTCTTCATCTTCAAGTAAAGATTCCACAACTACTATTTTTGATTATCGGGTATCGGAAAATTACGTACTAAAAAGACAAAAAGCTTATTGACTCAAAGAAGACAAAGAGCTCATTGAGTCAAGAAGTGGAACTTTGTTCAGTAGACGCATCTTTCTATTTCTTAGCTTGTGCACTTGCTACTCGCCACAAATGAAGCAATGCAATTGAAAATCAAAACCAGGCTTATTTGACCTCAACATATGCTTGTTTTCTTTAATGTAGGTTTGTCCTGAAACAAGACATAGTTTCTTAAGAGTTATTTGTTTTGAGTGGTAGCATAACCTAGCGGCAAAGCCCCAGTTTCGTAAACTGGTCACCGCCGGCGCGCTGGTTTGATTCCAGTGAGCGCGAGAGGTTTTCTCGAGCCAATTTAGAAAGGTCTGTTCCAATAGTACTTCGGAGGGCACGTTAAGGGTGTCAATCAGTGTCAGGTAAAATTAACATTTTGCTCCAAAATTAAAAATTAATTTTTTAATTCTTAGACATATTGTTTTCTAAGCGGACTTGAGTATTTATATAGAAAAAAGTTCAATTAAAATTTTTACTAGCGTTTTGCTTAACAGGAATTCAACGGATCAGCTTCGGATTTGTATACATATAATGCAGATTAAATTCTCTAACTCGCATTAGATTTATTTTTTTGATTAAGTTGATTAATAAAGTCATGTTTATTAACATTAGATGCAACCAACCATACATCACTTAGACAAATTTTCTATTACCGAATGATTTACAACTTAAGCCTTTATGGCCCATTGACATTGTATTGTTTGACTTAACTACAGGTAAACATACAGTAATCCTTTTACTGACAGGTGTACAAACTCTTTTATTTGGGGTTGTATGTACCAAAATCATATGTTTTCTGATTGCATGTAACCCTTAAGCCGTCGGACCCGGTTATACACCTTTGGTATCCGTTAAAATATATCGCAGCCACTTCCAAACCGTCTGGCCAGCGCGGAAGTGTAAGGCCAAACTTCCTAATATAGGGAGGCGATATTCCTACAAAGGAGCGATAAAGCTGTAGAGATGATATAACTTTGACATTACTTTTAACTTACCATTAGACTTCTCAGCTTCGTTCAATTTTTTAAGGTGATATTTCAAGTATAGTTTTTCCCGCAGGCGGAATGAAGATGAATACATCTTTTAGCTTCTTCCCCAATAACGGCGCCAAACCATCACTTCTTATTTAACTCGCAGTTACAAGAGAAGGTAAACTGATGACAGATATTTTAACTAAGCCGTTGGTAATCTTTCCTTTACATGTTAAGCTCATCTATAATGGCCCACAAAATAAAACCCCAGCCACACAACATACAAGTCGTCAGTTTGCACTGACTTGTTAAACTTAATCTAATGGTGGTGAAGCGGAACGTGCATCGCGACTGCTATGTCAGTGGTATTAAATTTTGACCGAATGCCATTGAAATAACAATTACAATTATTAATCGTTCTTATGATATATTAACACAATTATTCAATCATTTTGACTTCTCGAGCATAAGTAGGTATGTTGAAAACGACACCTCATATCTAAAAATCACTTTATTTTTATATTTTTATTCTTGTTTCAAAATTTTAACCAGAAAAGCTCAGAATCAATGCAAACAGTTCTTTATTGGTAAATTTCAATATCAGCAGGTCTAAATTATTTGTAATTAATTCACAATAATAACGAATAACAAAATTCTCAATTTTTTTCATTTGTAACCCTTCCATTTTGAATGTGCAAAAGCATAAAACTACAGTCGCACATATCTCGGAAATAGATACGATAAATGTATTAGCACTTACTGATCCAACCGATCAAAGAAAATTCGATTCAAGTTTAATCGAGGGGCGGCGACTGTTTCAAGTGCGACCTCTACTTTTTTTGAAGCTCGGAACGATTTTAAGAAATCTATGAAGAAACTAAGATGGATCGATCCAGTTCGATCTCACGAGTAAACAACTTTCTCCCACCTCATTAGTGTAGGCAAATTAGACTTTTTAGAAGAAAAAAATGTGTAAAGTTTTGAAATTTTGGTTGTGAATTCCTAGTAAGAACCCAAATACAGATCCGAAGAGTACCCCCCTGCCGGAAGCTTCATCTCCTTTTGCCCAAAACACCACCCCAAACGTAACTTCACAATGGTCTTTTGCATTTTGTACGTAAACTTATTCAATATTAAATTTTCCACAAAATTGCCCTATAATTTTTGCGCATCTCCTACCAACACTGCAGTAACACAACATTCATATTGAGTTTTTTTATCAAATTCATTTGTGTAAAAGAAGAAATTTGAAAGCAACTGAATGGGGTTGCAGAAAAATTAACAACATTCTAATGCCACTGCTCACGACTCAAGCGCCAGCTCCAGCCTCAATTCTGCAGCTCATATCTTGCGGATGTAAAAAGAGCTATGGAAAACGATGTAGCTGTGTAAAGGTTGGCCTGCGCTGCTCTACAATGTGCTCCAATTGTCATAAGCAGAGTTGTGTAAATTCCATCGAGAAGAACCATTTTGCAGAGGCAATTGATTAAATATTTCATTAGTGGAATAGGCCTCCAAAAAAAACCACTTTAAAAAAATGCACTGACAGTGTGGAAACGCGTTCTAAGTACTGAATGCACAGGTATAAAAATCTTCATATCTTCGGATCTGTATTCGGGTTCTTACTGGGAGTTCATAACCGAAATTTCAAAACTTTATACATTTTTCTTCTATTTGTGGTTATTTCATCTAAATTACCTACACTACATTAAAATGTTCAGGACTTATTCATTGAAGAGGAAAGCCTTTACAAAAACATTTTTTGAGCAGTGGTAGGAGACAGGTATCGGTAACCTATTTCTCATTTTAGTGTATAAGTTTCCTCTTTCAACTAAATAATCGACCGAAAAGTAAAAAATTATTTTCGCCTGACCAAATGAGCAAAACGTAAGTGCCAAAGTCGAGTTCCTAACACTGAAGGGAAAACCTGTGGGTCTGTGAGTCTCCATCGTGTATTTAAAACATTAACATCGGTACATTTCGATTTTTTGTTGTTTTTTCCATGTTTCCGCTACTGCGACGGTAAAAACGTCCACCAACGGTATAGTAAAAAGAAAAACAATGTTCTCTACCAAACAGTACGTAGTACAAATGCTATTTTCACAAATATTTTACCCAAACTTAACGTTAATTTGAAAAGTTAAACTACTAGGCTCTAATATAAAATTCAAAAAAATTTCTTTGTCGTTTTTGAAACGACCTTTTGACCTATAATTTCATGGTTTACGCGAAAATATCATAATCCATTTTTCCGATCGGAATTAAAAGGTTGGTGCCGTTATAATGCAAAAGATTTTGAAAAGTAACGTTTTTCAAAATTTTCACTTTTAATGCGATTCTTGACACTAAACTGCAGCGTCTATTTGTAATTGTAATTAATAATTGGCCGTATTTTCTAACTCTATACAAAATAAAGGGTGTCCAAACTAAAAAGTTACAGAGCAAAATACGAGAAAACCGGATGGATTAAACACAAAACCCAAAAACACGTCAACTTGAATAGGAAGGGAGACTCAATTTAATCAAAGTAGAATGCGATAACAATAATCCATCCAAAAGGGAAGCTTGTGTCATTACTTGTATTATGATATGTTTCAATTGATTTTCTAGTGTAGCGTTTGGATGATACAGAACAAAATTACAAAAATACAAAAATTAAATTAAATTGTTACAAAATAGCTGTACGAGGATGTATTGATATCTAGTTAGCCTAGACCAGTTCCTTGCATAAACAAAATATTGCGTTACCATAGCAACGAACAATAACTTATTAGAAGTGTCAGTGTAAAGTTTGACGTCAAAAAAGTAAACCAGAGTCACGCAATAAATTAAATGAAAAAGATGTCCACCGAAATTGTGAAAATCGAAAAATTGGAGTATCGAGCCATCATCAAGTACCTGTATTTAAAAGGGTTAAGAGGTAAGCAGATTTACGAAGATATGCTTAATACCCTTGGTGATCAATGTCCTTCGTATGCGACCGTCAAAATTGGAATGCAAGCTTCAAAAGAGGTAAATTTTCCATTGAAGATGATGACCGATCGGGAAGGCCAGTTTCTGTGTCAGTCCCCGAAAATATCGATGCAGTTCATGACATGATTTTATCAGACCGTCGAATTGGGCTAAAACGGATATCTGAAGCACTGAATATTTCATACGAACGCGTTCATCATATGGTTCACGTCAATTTGGACATGAGAAAATTGCTGCAAAATGGATCCCCAAATGTTTGAATGTTGACCAAAAGCGTGCAAGGGTAGAAGCATCGCGTTCGATCTGTGCTCGATTTGAAAACGATGTAGACTTCTTAAACCGAATTGTTACTATGGATGAGACTTGGGTACATTTCTACGATCCAGAAACAAAGCAACAATCGATGGAATGGCGACACTCTGGTTCTCCAAGACCTAAGAAGTTTCGTGTCCAAAAATCTGCTGAAAAGTTCTTGCTTCAGTTTTTGGGATTGCCATGGAGTAATCATGATTGATTTTTTGGATAAGGATAGAACACTCTACGGGAAAATATTAAAGAGAAAAGACGCGAAAAGCTATCCAAAGGTGTTTTGTTTTTGCAGGACAACGCCCCTGCACACAAATCTCATGTTGCCATGCAAAAATTCGTGATTTAGGGTTTGAATTACTAGAACCCCCCTTATTCACCCGATTTGGCTCCGTCCGACTATCACCTCTTTCCTCAACTGAAAAAAAGTTTAAAAGGTCGTACATTTTCTTCCAACAAGGAGGTAATAGAAGCTGTGGAGGTCTGGTTTGCAGAGCAAGAAGAAAATTTTTTTGAAAGGTCTAGAGACGTTGCAGGTTCGCTGTAATAAATGTATCCAATTAAGAGGAGAATATGTTGAGTAATAAAATATTTTGACATTGAAATTTTGTTTGGTTCTATAGTAGGCTATTTCTATATTTATATAGGCTATATATCTATATTTTTCAATATATCCTCGTATAGTGGTTTTATTTTACATATACATGATGGAGTTGGTTTTTCTACAGTTTTAATGATATTCTTATTATGCTGAAATTGGCCATACAAACCTTATATTGTTTGATAGCTTAGTGCAACCGCTAACAAATGACAGTGCAAAATACAGGGTGTTGCATTTAAAAATATTAAGATATTCTTTAATTACAGCTTTGCTTCACCCTGTATTACAAGGGATACAAGATACTAATCTAATCTATTTTCTAAAAGTATACGAACCTCACAATATTACCCAAATGAAAAAATCTTTTACTTATTACTAGATTTAGTAAATGGCGGGTTGACTGATTAGGGATAATTTTTGTAATCTTACAAAATACCCTGTATAACCTAGTAAGGACATATAGTTTTGAAAAGCTCTTGAACGTGGAAATTCAAATTTCTAATTCCATATAAAAATTGTAGGTTAATATTGCCACACATTTCTGGAACACTCTATATAGTCAATAATATTTTCAGAATATGTGTTCGTTTATGGTACAACTTTCAGCAAATTTTGAAAATTTCGTCCAAAATCAGAACTTTATGACACCCTGTATAAAAGCGATAAAAGTTCAAAATCATCCACAACTGGTTCTTACATGATAATAAAACTTTCCTTCAAATAATTTTACAGTAACATCTACATCGTAGACTTGGGATAATCATCCTCTTGTATGTAATTATTAAAATTAAATACAAATTGATTTTATATCTTTAAATTGTTTGGGCATCTTTGACGTGATATTGAATTCATTTTTTTTGTTAATGACCGATGCAAGGCTTATAATAACACAAAAGCTCCTTAATAGTATTGACTTTTAAATAAACCATCTTATTAAATATTTACTAATGAAGAACATTGACAAACTTCTGCTATTAAAAAGTTCATTTATTTTAAAGCGTTTAATTTTACTATGTTCAATCGTGGTCGCAAAGTTTAGAAACTTTTGGTGTAAAAATAAATTTGGCTCAATGCTAAGTTAAAATCTCAATGGTTTTGTATTTCGAAATTTATGGTTAGGAACATTTATGTATTCTTACTTTATTTTATTAGACTATATTTGAATTTAAGCAAGTAAGTACAATTTGTATTTTAACCGAATTTAACTCTTTATATTATTACATTTTCTTGTGGAGAGCATTTCTGTTATAATTATTGTTTTCATTAGAAACAGTTAGTAACAAAAAAGTCGATTTTCATAGTTTGAAACAATAAGGGTTGGAAACATTTGTAAAAAAAAATTATTTTTCGAAAAACCCGATTGGAAACATTTCAAAAGTTCCACCTTTTCTTTCGATTTTAACTGAATTAATTATCTAACCTACGTAAAATAAAGCAATCGTAAAAAATTAGGAGATTATCTACATCATATACAGGGTGATTCATAACTATTAAGTGGGTTATTTAAGCTAAAATATAGTCATAGGACCCAATATTACTTAATAAAATATTGCTGTGGAAGAAGATACAAAGCGTTAAACTTAATTTTTTTTTCATTTTTGTTAATAATTTCAGTGTAAATTTATGAATTCTTATCAAAATCGGCAGAAAGGCATAACTTTAGACCAAGAACATTATTTTATGTACTACTTTACAATTTGTTGTAGGGGCGCCACGTGAATGATTCCTGATGATGAAATCGGTTAGCAACTTTTTTGAAAAAAAACCCTTTAGTGATTTTGATTAGAGAATATGACGTAAACATCATTTCTACACTATATTAGTGCTCCTGTTTAAATACGATAATTTCATCTGTTTCCGAGAAAAATGCAGTTGAACAATTCGTAGTGTCAGAACGGGATTTCAAATATTACTTATTTATTAAGGGTACGTTTTGGACTGTCAGATAATTATGCTTCTCTGTAGATTTTGATAAAAATTTGTTAAATTTACAGTGAAATTATTAACAAAAAATGAAGAAAAAAAATGTTGTATCCAACGCCTTGTATCTTTTTCCGCAACAATATTTTATTAAGGCAGATTGTGTCTTATGGTCATATTTTGCTCTAAATAACCTGCCCTTAGCCTATGTCCCAATAGTTATGAATCACCCTGTATAAAATTGTTATATTTTAAGTACAAAAACACTGACTTTCAAAATAGGTACATTAATTATGGATTTCTAATACTAGTACTGTACAATGTGTAAATCCATCTGAAGCTTATGAAAACACTACTTATATAAAGATGTAGTAAGTAAACAACAGTGTCATTTAGATATGACGCTTGAAAATGCAACAGGCGCATATTGTTTTTGATAGGTACGCAATAATAAACTGAACAGAATACTTAGCATCTACTTCAAATTTTGTAATGTTGCAACTTAGAAGAGCAGTTGTTTTGTAAACCTAGTCAACAAACGCAATTGCGGTTGCATCCACTTTCTCAAATGTAACCAATACGTTTGATGTTTGTTGGGAGTAGTTCGCAACATGATCATTATATTAGGAACTGTTGCTGAGCTGCATAGTTGCATTTCGACAGAGGTCATCTTTTTGATTGGCAAATATTCTTTATTTTGCAATAAAAAAACCAGACAGAATGTAGAAGAAATCAAGCATTCCAACAACTTAAAAGGTTTTGAACTTTCATCTTTCCGGATTCCCATCGTTTACCATACACCCACTCTTGTAACTCAAAGAAACTGAATTTGTTACTTAGCTCGCATTTTAAGCTCCTAATAATCTTGCGCAATCTCTATCTCTTTCTTTCTCTCGCTCTTTAATCTCTTATTAATTCGAAATTGACTTCAGTGCGGCATGCTTTAGTTCCAAACAATAACTCAAACAGTGTTAAACAATAAACTCAAAATGTTGACACAGTTTCTCAGAGTTATCAGAAGATTCGCTTGATGTGTCATTATTATGAGGAACTCCTGTCACAATTCGGAAGAGTTCAATTTTATCTTTCTCACAAAACTATTGAAAAGCATATTAAATCGCAACGCTGAACCTTGGTCTGAAACAAATACACGATGGTTTCCAAAAATATCCATCTGATAAATAAATTTATTAATAAATTCTGCATTTTTGTCTTCGTTGGGTAGAAAATTTAGTAAATGTGTCAATTAGTAGATTATTTTACAAGAGGTTAAACAATATAATTGATTAACTCAGCAAATTAACCATAACAATTAAATCTTTTAATTTCAAATTAACTATACTATTTTTTTCTTCAAGTGTTTATTGCTGGTTTTTGTCTGTTTTCTCTAATTTTCCAGATTCTGCAGTGTAACAGTCTGGCGAACATGAGGTTAAAACGGACGTCGATCTTCTAAGTAAATCAGTTCGTAGTGTTGGAACAAATAAATCTATGTCACTTTCCAAAGTGACCTTGGTTTTAAGGGATGACGTGTTAAATGTTGAAACAGCAATTGGAAAGCTTCAGTATGCTGTATCTGTCGTGTTTTTACTTAGGTGGTTAATTGAGTTAATCTCGTGCCCACGACTACTAAACAACCCGTGAAAGATAAAAGAACTTTATTCACCTCGTGTTGTACAGTTGTCCATTTACAAGTTCCAATTTTACACTCTTTGCGCTCACGTGCGTGTTCTTTGCGGCGTTGCACGTTTTACAATAATCCGTATATTACATCTCCCCTTTTAGATATGCGATGTCTATTCTATCTTAAAAACTAATCTTATTCAATACAAAATCTGCTAAATGACTAGGTTTCGTCACATGTCTTTTTGGTCTCTTATTACCTACATTTTCATTGTTATTGTCATTGTTTACATCTAAGTTTGGTCTGATTTCTACCTCTGACTTGCTATTAATAATATTTTTAGGCGCGACTCGGTTAGGAATGCTTGTGGGTGTGTCAGGATTGTTGGAGGTTTCCCAGGATAGAGGCTCGATTCTCTTTTAATTTGGTCCACATGTCTTCTCCATGTTAAGTTATCTTCCTTTAGTTCGCATAAATAAGTTTTGTTTCCTAATATTTGTATAATTTTAGCTTCTGTCCATGTTATTTTATTGTTTCGGTAGTCCCTTACATATACTTCTTCCCCTTCGGTAAGCTGCTCGTATTTTCTTCCTTTAGCGTTTTTGACCTGGTTTTCTTGACTGATTGCAACTTTTCTATTTGTATCTGGTTTTACCAAATCAAAAATCGTCCTGATATTTCTTCCTAGCATTAAAAATGCTGGAGTTTCATTAGTCGTACAGTGGTTTGTGTTCCTATACTGTAAGAGAAACCTACTAATCAAAATGTCTTCGTCTATATTGCTGTTCTTCTTGTCGGCTAACGCTGCATAAAATGCTTTCTTAAAAGTTTTTACGGCGTTCTCAGCTTGACCGTTAGTCGATGGGTGGTAAGGTACTGTTGTAATATGTCGTATTCCGTTCTTTTGCAGAAATCGTTCAAATTCTTTTGATACTAATTGCGGGCCGTTGTCTGATACCAACGTTTCCATAATTCCAAATCTTGTACATAATTCTCGCACTCTTTTGATCGTTTCTTCGGATGTTATTTTTTCATTCTGAAAATTTCAGGCCATTTGCTATATGCATCTATAACGATTAAATAATAGAAGTTGTTGATTGGTCCCAAGAAATCTACATGAACCCTCTGCCAAGGCCGTTGTGGTCTGTACCACGGTGTAGGAATTGATTTTGTTTGGTCTCCTGCCGTTTTGCTGCAGTATTTACAAGACTTCGCCACATCTGCTATTATGCAATCGAGTTTTGGCCACCAAAAATGCGCTCTTGCCACTGACTTCATTTTGACAACACCCAAATGAGTCGAGTGCAATTCCTCCAGCAGTTGGTTGCGTAATTTCTTTGGTACTATTACTCGATAACCCCATAATAAAACTCCTTGTTCACACGTAATTTCGTTTTTCCTGTTAAAGAAAGGTTTTATTTCTTCCTCTTTTATGTTTTCTGGCCAACCAGTCATTACATAATTGAGTACCTTGCTTAATAACGCATCTCTTCTAGTCTCGACGCTTATTTTGACCGCATCTATTGGTAAACCTTCTGTCATAACCAGATTTACTTGCTCTTCCTCCTCCTTCTCATGGTGAGCTTCAATTAATGGATGCCTACTTAACATATCAGCCACGTTGTTGTCAGATCCTTTTATATATTCAATTTTGTACGCGAATCCTGACAAATAAATAGCCCAACGTTGAATCCTGCTATTGGCCATAGTGGGCGTTGCCTTGTTTTCGCTGAACAGCGACTGCAAGGGTTTGTGATCCGTTTTTATCACAAATTTTTGTCCCATTAGGTAATGGTAAAATTTTTTTACGGCCCAGTATATAGCCAAAGCCTCTCGATCTATGACTGAGTAGTTTTGTTCCGCCGATGACAGCGTTCTTGATATGAATGCAATAGGTCTGAGATCCCCATTAGCTATTCTATGTGATAAAGCTGCTGCAATTCCTTGCAGAGAAGCGTCCGTTGATAAAACTATCGGCATCTCCGGATCAAAATGTATTAGAACTTGGTCCGATGATATTGCTTCCTTTACTTTTTTAAACGCGTCTTCGCATTTCGAGTTCCATTCGAATTTTGTGCCCTTTTTTAGTAAATCGTATATTGGTTTCATTATCCCAGATAAGTTCGGCACAAATTTGGCGTAATAATTTGCTAACCCTGCAAAACTCTTAATTTGCGTTAAGCTTGTAGGTTTTGGAGCATTCATTATTGCCTTAACTTTATCATCGTTCTTCTTTAATCCATCTTTCGTGATTGTATGCCCCAGATAATTTATTTCAGTTTGAAAAAAAAAGCATTTCTCTTTTTTTACTTTAAATCCAGCCTCCTTTAATCTGGTAAACGTTTTGTTTAAATTATCTTCGTGCTCTAATCTTGTTCTACCTGTGATGATGATGTCATCAATAAAGTTTGATACTCCCGACAACCCTTGCAAGACTTGTTCTAACGTTTTTTGGAACATAGAACTTGCTGGTGTAATTCCATATGGTAGCCTATTTACCTTAAATAGCCCCTTATGAGTCGACCATGCCAAAATCTTGGCCGATTTTTCATCCATTTCCAGCTGGTTGTAGGCGTTGCTTAGATCAATCTTCGTGAAAGATTCTCCACCGTTCAGTATTGAAAACACATCCTCGATTCTGGGTAGTGGATACTTGGCCTCTTCAATTACTTTATTTACTGTTATCTTGTAGTCGGCACAAAGACGTATACCTCCATCAGCTTTTTGAATTGGTACTAGCGGTGTACCCCAATCGCTGCTTTCGATTGGTGTTATTACTCCTTCTTTTTGCAATCTGCTTAGTTCTGCCTCTACCTTGGGTTTAAATGTGATGGGTAATGGTCGTGGTTTACAGAATATTGGTGTACAATTATCTTTTACATAGAGTTTAAATATTTTCCCTTTATAACAACCTAATTTATTGTCAAATAACTCCTTATAATTGTTTACAATCCTTTCTAAAATGTTTTCTGTGATTACATTATTTACAAGTTTAAAGTTAAATTTAGATAAAAATCTCTACCTAGCAGATTTTGATTTCCATTTTGTACCACATGCAAAACAAAATTTTCGATTATTTTATCTTCAAATGATAACCTTACTTTGAAACTTCCTAATGATTTAATGTGATCACCAGTAAACGTTTTAGAACTATTTTAGATTTTTCTAAACTACAATTTGAAAAATATTTTTCATAGTAATCTTTTCTTATTACCGAAACCCCTGCACCACTATCTAGTTGCATTTGTAGCGCTTGTTCATTTACGTACACATTTAGATTCAATTCTTTGCTATCACTAAATTCTAACAAATTTATTGGTACATTTTCGCTTGAATCACTGTCATTATGCTCTACATTAATCATGTGTTGATTTTTGTTATTTGCGCAAACCTTTGTAAATGCCCTACTTTATCGCATAAATTACATTTGTATTTACTGTATTTACAAATTTGATTACCTGTATGACATTTTCCACAGCTGTTGCACCTCCATTTGGTTCGATTTGTTGCTCCCGCTTTGGTGTTGAGATTCTTAGCCGACTTCCCTTTGTAACTGTACTTTTGTTTGATTAGGTTGACCTCGCCCTTTGCTTCATTGCTTATGACTTCTTTCGCCATGGCTATTTCTAACATCTTCTTGAGGTTTGTCGTTTTCTTCTCTTCACACAATCGATCACGGATGCCCCCTTTTCTTAGACCACACACAAATTTGTCTAATAATGTAGGTTGCAGATGTTCACCAAATTCACAATTCGTTGCAAGGTTGTGCATTCTTGCATACCATTCATTGATGCTTTCCCCAATTTCTTGCTTCGCATCGTAAAATTGTATTCTTTCACGGTAAACACATGTAGCAGGTGAAAAATGTTTTTTTAATAGGTCACACAATTCAAGATACGTTTTTTCTTTTGGTAACACCGGTGTGCACAAATCTCTTAACGTTTTATATGTGTCCTGTCCTATTAAACTCAGCAATGCTGCCGTTCTCTTTTTCTGTCTCAGAGTCCTTAATGCTGTTCACGTCGAAAAACTGCTCTAATTGTTCTTGATACAATATCCAATTACCGTTTCTTGCGTCAAAGGTTTGTATAGACCCAATTAATGCCATTTTCACGTCGATGTTAACTCTAGACTCGTGCCTTCTACTTGCGTTTATTTATGTTTAGCAACCGTTTTGCCTCGTCGCCATTGTCGTGTTTTTACTTAGGTGGTTAATTGAGTTAATCTCGTGCCCACGACTACTAAACAACCCGTGAAAGATAAAAGAACTTTATTCACCTCGTGTTGTACAGTTGTCCATTTACAAGTTCCAATTTTACACTCTTTGCGCTCACGTGCGTGTTCTTTGCGGCGTTGCACGTTTTACAATAATCCGTATATTACAGTATCTTTTTTGTTATTTGGTTTTTTAATGGGAAATGTAAATTTGTTTTTTCTTTAATCGTATTTATTAGAGGTTGGGTTTTTGTTGATTGGGGGGACTGATTAAAGGACAAAAAAGATTGGAAAACTGGTGAAAGGTAAGGTTATTATAAAACTGGACTTAACTCAAAAATTAAGACAGCTAAACAAGTTTCGTTTCTCACTCCGGTATCAGCATCTTGTTCTAAACTCCATAGAACTGCAAATGCCGTTTTAGCCTCCATTTATCTTTCACCTGACTCGGACACCAAGGTATACAAAATTTCTCTTTGGCGGAATGGGACCTCACCTACTCGGTAGATAGTTCAATTTCTCTGACTGATTTTATTGAGTTAGATTAATGAACTAAGTTAAGTTCGTAGAGTATCCGACCAAAAATTGTTTTCTGCTGCACTAGGGATTCTTACTGGAAAAGCGCATTAGCTCTATCGGATTAAGTAGTCTAATTTACGAACTTTGACGATGTCATCAAGCTTCTGAAACCCGAATTTCTTCCTCAAGATTATGACGAACGCTGTCACTATCATGTGATGTTTTTATCAGAACCTGTCTAAACCACTATCTGACGACAAACAATAAAAGATTATACGACGCAACCTCACCTGTTTGTATCAGACTGCTTTAGGTTTTTCTTCAATAGACTCGGTTTTGCTATTGGTCACGTTAGGTAAACAACTGGAATTCAATAAATGGTCCATCGACAATTATAAACCACCTCCTTAAGACGACCAAGTTACTTGAGTCTTCTCTCGCTTACGTTTCAGATTCGGTTTCACCGGGAAGAGTAGATAGCTCCTTAAATTCGTCTAGGCCTCACGGTAGCCGCTGTCGCTGGTTCATCGCAAACGTTCACTCCTGTGAATGTCACGTGCTCGAACTGTAAACGCCCAGGTCACGTGTCAACACGGCGTAACTAGGCACACTCGTCCAAAGTGCCGATAATCGAAAAACTAATTCTAAAATCTACGAGCCGAGACATGAATTCTTTGCGTAATTCAAACTTGGATATTTCTTTTACTGGTTTAGGTGAATGCCAACTGAATTACGCTTTTGCAAGCGCGAAACGGGGGACTCTCTTATTTGCGAGTACAAGTGTTTGGACATACGTTTTGTGGTATATTAGATTCGGGTGATACGTGCACTATACTAGATGAAAACTTTTTTACTTTCTTTGTTCCATTTCTTTTCCTCTTTTTGTTTTCGATTTTATTAAAATCTTTATCTTTAGATAAAATTGGTTAAAAAATTTTTTTTTTTTTTTTTTTCCGTGTTTTTAAAAAAATTTGACCTTTGTATTGTTTTTGTAGAAAAACATTGAATTTTCCAAAAAAGTATTTTAAAATTTATTATTGTTACACAAAAAACTATTTCTTTTTTTCGTTAATTTAGTTTTTTCTTCTTTTTTCTTTTTTTTTTATATCCTTTTTTTTTTTTTCTCTGATTTTCCTTTTTTACTTTTTATATCGTATTTCTTTTGTATAACAAAATTAATTTACCTTGTTTACGGAGCATAAAACATTTTATTAATAAATGAATTATAAATTGTTTTAGGTTGTAGATAAAGCGATTTGGTTTCCTTGTTGTTTTTTTGGTTGTTCGGTATTTTTGTTTTTTTTCGCTTTTTTTTTTTTTGTTTTTGTCTCCTTTTTATATTTTTCTTTTTTTGTTTGTAGGGGGTAAATTTTTTTAGGGTTTTTTGGTTTATTTGGTTTGTTAAATTGTTTCTTCTAAGTTATTTTTTTTTCCTTTTTTTTTTTTTTTCTTTTTTTTTTTTTTTTCTTGTGGTTTTTTTTTTTTGTTTCTAGCTGTGGTTGTTTTCTTTCACCTGTGGGTTTTTTATTTTTACCTTAGTTTTTTTTAATTTTTTTTTTTTTAATTTTTTTTCTTTTTTTGTTTTTTTTTTTTTTTTTGGTTGGGTGATTTTTTGAGTGTTTGCCAGTTTTTTTTTTTCTTTTTTTTTTAATTGCTTTTTTTTTTTTTTTAATAAATTTTTTATGGGTTTTTTTGGGTTTCTTGTTTTTTTGTCTTTTTTTTGTTTTCTTGGTTTTTTTTTTTTTTCTTTTGTTTTTGTGGTGTTTTGTTGTTTGAGGGTCTAAGTTTTTCAAAAAAATTTTAAAAATATATTTTTTAAAATGAAGGAATTTGTAAAGAAGTTTTTTATTTTAAATAGTGTTTAAAATATTTTTTTTATAGTTGGTTTGTTTGATTTTTAATTTATTTATTTTTGGGAAAACAAATTTGGGAAAATCAGGTAATTGCTTTCCACAAGAAAGAAGGGGGGAAGAAAGGGTTTTGGGTCAAAAAAGCAGGCAGTTTTTGTTTAATAAGAATGATTAATAAGAATTTATTCTTCCCTAGCTAGCATAAAAAAAAAAATAAATTAAAGTTTCTAACAACTAAAAGCTTTAACCCATTATCTGCCAAGGATAGAAAAAAAGAAATTTTTAAGTTCGTTTTTGTTTATTTCTACATAATTGGGTAGTCTATATTCAAATATAATAAAAATTTCAAATAAAAAAATTTTAAATGACAAAAATAATGATGCGTATACGCATCAACGGCGATAACACAGTAAACAGATACATCAGATTGCACAACCGCTGACAATGACATTTTTTTTTTATGATACTTCTGAAAACAATTAGAATGAAGATGTACACTGCACTTTTTGCACATATAAATTGTCGCACTCTTGCATAACCTGCACCTTCTGCGTGCCTTTGTTTCATGAGGAACAATGATGTGACCAAAGTTGTCGAAACGTATCTCGTTTATATTTGTAAGCATTGATGGACGGCCTTTATTTATTGTTGCACTTGTGCCTGCATTACATTGATTTTCCATGGACGCACTGGTATCCTCAAATTTGATTAAAGATAAGGCTAGGTAAGATCGGAATTTCAATTGACTAATTCCTTCTCTATTTGCAAGATTGTACAACTTCCACGCGTTTACAATTGCACTATCTACACAGTTTATGAACAGTGGCCACCACCATTTCTTGCCTCGAATTCTGATTCTATAATTTGCGATTCCGTTATCGTGCAAATCAACACCTCCCATAAACTTGTTGTACTCGTTTATCGAATGCGGTTGAGGGATATGAATGTCTTTTTTTTGTTTTCTGTCATACCGTTTAACGTTTACTGTAGGTTCAATTGGTGTATGGTTACTTACGACGGTTACAATAGAGTTATCATTCCATTTTACAACAACTATTCCTGCCTTTGGATCATACACTGTATCAAAGCTTCCTCTTCCTCGTTTAGTCAGCAGTTTGTTCTGTTCCATAGGACATTTAGGCAGTCTATTTTCCCGTATTGTGCCAGTTGCAAAGTACCCTTTTTCCTTTAAAGTTAAGAATAATCCATATGTGGAGAAAAAGTTGTCAAAATAAATGTTGTGCTCACTTGGGTCTTCAACAATTTTCAACAGATCCAAAACAACTTGCGCCCCTAAACCGTGTTCAGATCTTTCTTTACTCGGATTTGCCCCTGCATACGGAATAAATTGAAATAAATACCCTTCAGCATTACAGATGCACCAGAGTTTAAAGCCAAAACGCACTGGTTTACCTTTGATAAACATCTTGGCCGAATGCCTACCGAAGTAGGGCACCATTTCTTCGTCGATTGACAAATTTTGAGAAAATACGCCAAACTGTAGAAAATTTTTATTTATTATGGAAAAAAATGGTCTAAGTTTTGTAAATTTATCTTCTTTGTGTAACAGATCATTATCAGCTAAATGAAGGTTTTGCTTTATCTTTCGAAATCTATTTCGACTCATGCAGTTTCGAACCAGTGGTAAACCTTTATCATCGTCTCTAGACCAATACATGTCCGTCTGTGGTAAAGTGTGATATCCTGTCAGTACTAGAATTCCAATAAATCTCTTCAACTCTTTTACCGTAAATTGGAAATCGTGTCGGTTATTATCTGATGCGTACTTCTCAGAGAACTTTACAATTTGCAACATCAAATCATCATCAATTAGCAAACTAAATAGTTCTATTGGTGTTTTATTTTCCAGAAGATTTACAAGTTTCTCCTTTCGCACACTTTCTTTAGAACTGGATGTGCTAAATTCTATCTTTTCCTTTTGCCAAATTGGGGTAGGTTTCTGAAATTTTGGAGTAGTTGACTTACATTTCTTAGGCAACGGTTGGTCATGTTCTTCTTGACTTGCAGTAGAACATTCGTTTTGGTGCAGATGAACTTCAAATGTTCCAGCTATATCAGACGGGCGAGAATCTTCTTCCAATAGGTCATCATCTATATCTTCTTCATCTGTCAATTCGTCTACTGTCGGAGGAATATATACTGCGTCAATAGTATTCGCTTTTGCAATACTGAAATCTTCTTCAATTATTGCCTCTAATTCACGCATACTGAGTGGTCTCGTATAATAATTTGACATATTTAAATCGCCACTATAAATTTCTTAGGTCGCACAAATCAATATCACTTTACTATAATTTATGTATAAACAACGTTATTTTCAATGGGAGATCGAGAGTAAATGAATACGTAATGAATAAGGAACACAATGCACTTAAATGCATGCTGACGCCGTTGATGCGTAAGCGCATCATTAACTTTGGATTATAAAACAATCCCTGCAACGGAAGATTAAAATAATCTTATCTATGTCATTAGAAACCTTAATGACTTGGCAATATTATGTGAATACCTTTTGTTTAAATTTGTAATATCAAATTTAATTATAATAGCGATAAGATTATGTTAACGGCTTCCTTAAAATTAAGCATATTTGAATTTACTTATCTCTTCACATAAAGAAAATAAATTCTTTCCATATTCATTACAAGCTATTTAGATATGTTTAGTGTCATTTACACGAACAACATAAATCACAAATATAATTAGAATAGAAAAAAAATTAATTTAAGAAATGATGCGAATACGCATCAATGGCCGGTAATGGGTTAAGTGGAAAGTCATTTTACATTCCTACGCCTTCAAAATTACTGGATTTATATTATGTTTGCAATTCAGATACCGCTCCTGACGATATTGATAAAGAGGCATTTTATTGGAAATACAAAGGCTACAACAATTTGTCAATTCATCATGCCGACGTGTAAGCCTTGAAAATACTGGAATTTCTCTGGTTTATTCAGGAATTTATAGGTATAAAAATTCATTCTTTGTAATTAAAGAAATTGGGTTTGCCTTGATACAAGACAATGAATGCATCATTCGAACACCTGGTTATGTTGGATTTAGTAATCAAATTCTTCTAGTGAAAGTAGCCATCTTGCAATTTGAATGCTTGAACTAACTACCATAATATTAATATCTAATTTAGAATGCGTTCAGAAATGTACTAAAATAGCGTCGATGTAATGTACAGAGCAAGACAACCGTCATTGAAATTTCGAATTAAATTTTTACTGTTTAAGAAACATTGTCAATTTTTTCTTTGTAGCACAGGGCCCCTAAACGTGGCGGGGCCCTAGGTATTGCCTACAGTGCCTAATGGATACAATGGCCCTGATGATATTTATTTAACAAACGAGTGTATTATAAAAGGCGATTAATAATCGAGATATTTTAATGTGTGAGCGAAGCGAAGCGTTAATGTTTGAGATTGTTAATCGCCAGCTAATCAAGTTTCGCTCGACCGTGCTTGCAATTCTAATAAAATTATAATTTAATAATTTTAGAAAAGGTATGCATTTGTGAACGCACCTTTAGAAAGTACTGTTTTGTGAACTAACCACAATTTTGAATTATATAACGTAACCCTAACTTCATTGTTTCTACTTTTTTGTAACCTTTGCTTTTGATCATACTTTACATTTTCGTCTTTTGTATGGTTATTTGCCAACAGTATTTTAATTAAGGTCACTAAGTTGATAAAGAAGTTGAGATACTCAATTCCAATTGTTGTGTCGAAATACAATAGTTTTTATCACAGCCAAACAACGTGTATTAATTTTTGTTTAGGAACGGATTAGCAATACGTAACTGAACGAAGCACAATTGAT
>JALBCR010004050.1:0-56379 GCA_030710515.1 Abscondita cerata | reverse complement strand
TTGCCAAAGTTTTGTTCTAACCCCAACATTTTCCGAGATATCCAACTTCCTCGCACTAATGGGCCACATTAAACGTTTTATTCTTAAATGAACCACAGCACACATCAATTAAAAATCGATTGCTGAAGCAAAAAAAAAGACTAATACAATAATACAATGAAACGTCCCATTAGTATATCATCCCCGCGGCAGGAATAATCCCCATTTACTATTTATCGACCGTTAAGACGGATTATATTTTCCACATACAAAGAATAAACAAAAGTCTGAAATTGAAAACAAAATAGTAACGGCAAACACGTGAGACACAAACTGCTTATGGTCTAAACGATCATTTTCAAAATCAAACCTCGGGCTCTCATACTCATGACGAACGACTGATTCTCGACAAAAGAGCGTCCAAAGAAAACACACGTGATTGTTACACCTGTTATACCTGGTACGTTTATCTTCTCCTCCGGAAGCTAACCGTGATTAAAAATATAAATTTTGTGTTAGGTTAAGAGCTATTTATTAATTAAAATTTTACAAGTAGTTCTTCATACTATGCATGTAGGCGGTATTCGAACCAACCAGTGTTGGTAAAAATCGACATGTTTGCGTTAATTATAAACGCAAATTGTATTTAGACTTTCGCGGCTGTTTTTGAACTAGTGTCAACGCAAGTGGCTTCTCCAGTGTTTTTTGATGTTGGATATGCGGTTTCGCAGTTGTTTTTCTGGCTTAAAACGGGTCCTTCTTTAAACCGGTATAAATACAACCTGCAAAGCCGAATTCATCAGTGGCCAAGTTGGGCTAAAACGGATATCTGAAGCACTGAATATTTCATACGAACGCGTTCATCATATGGTTCACGTGAATTTGGACATGAGAAAAATTGCTGCAAAATGGATCCCCAAATGTTTGAATGTTGACCAAAAGCGTGCAAGGGTAGAAGCATCGCGTTCGATCTGTGCTCGATTTGAAAACGATGTAGACTTCTTAAACCGAATTGTTACTATGGATGAGACTTGGGTACATTTCTACGATCCAGAAACAAAGCAACAATCGATGGAATGGCGACACTCTGGTTCTCCAAGACCTAAGAAGTTTCGTGTCCAAAAATCTGCTAGAAAAGTTCTTGCTTCAGTTTTTTGGGATTGCCATGGAGTAATCATGATTGATTTTTTGGATAAGGGTAGAACAATAACTGGAGATTACTATTCGACATTACTGACCACTCTACGGGAAAATATTAAAGAGAAAAGACGCGGAAAGCTATCCAAAGGTGTTTTGTTTTTGCAGGACAACCCCTGCACACAAATCTCATGTTGCCATGCAAAAATTCGTGATTTAGGGTTTGAATTACTAGAACACCCCCTTATTCACCCGATTTGGCTCCGTCCGACTATCACCTCTTTCCTCAACTGAAAAAAAGTTTAAAAGGTCGTACATTTTCTTCCAACAAGGAGGTAATAGAAGCTGTGGAGGTCTGGTTTGCAGAGCAAGAAGAAACATTTTTTTGAAAGGTCTAGAGACGTTGCAGGTTCGCTGTAATAAATGTATCCAATTAAGAGGAGAATATGTTGAGTAATAAAATATTTTGACATTGAAATTTTGTTTGGTTCTATAGGCTAAGAATTTTTCAATATATCCTCGTATGTAAGTGGTCTAGTGAAAGTAAGTATAAACAAATTAATAATTTAGAAGAAAATGTAAATAATTTAATTGAAGATGTTAGTACTGTATCGTTTTGTGAGAGAGAACATGATGCATTTCTAGGTTGTCTAAAAATAAATTTAAACAATGTAACTAGTGATGATTCTGATTGTTGGGAAATTAATCTTAAATTAAAATGTTTTCCTAATCCAATTAAATTTCTTATAGATTCTGGTGCGGATGTCAGTTGTTTGCCAATAAACATGATTCCGAATACGCAAATTTCAGAAATAAAAACACATGCAAAAATCAATGGACCTGATGGTAAGTCATTAAATATTGTTGGTACTCTTGAAATCTACGTTACGCATAACGGAAAAATTATCAAATTAACATTTATGTGTTGAAAATTTAAAAAGACCTATACTAGGCAGAAATGATATTACAAAATTGGGAATTGTGTCTTTAAATGTAATACATAAAAATTCGCTTATTACAGTAAAAGAAGTCGAACAACAATTTCCTGAACTATTCAAAAATATTGGTAAATTTAAAGGTACGTTCAAAATTCTGTTAAAAAAAAATTATAAACCATTTGTCAGCTCCAAGAGTTATAGCTATACCCCTTTTATCAAAACTTAAAAATGAACTTCAGAGACTTGAATTGCTTGACATTATAGTTCCGATTAAAGATTATACGGAATTTTGCAGTCCCATAGTAGTCATTCCCAAGGAGATTCGGTCCGCATTTGTTGCGATTATACTGAGTTAAACAAATATGTTTTGAGGCCCAGTTTTCCAATAAACAGTGTAGAAGTAACTTTAGCTCAAATGTCGCATTCTAAATATTATAGCAAAATAGATCTTTCGTTGGAATTTTATCAAATAAAATTGCATCCAGATTGTCAGCTACTAATTACCTTTATAACCCCTTTTGGAAGATATTTTTTTAAAAGGTTACCTTTCGGAATTTCGTGCGCTCCAGAATATTTTGCAAGTAAAATTTCACAACTTCTCTCCGGATCGGAAGGCGTTATTTTTCACATTGACGATATTTTAATTCATGCTCCAACTGTTGAAAGCCATAATAAAATGTAATAAACATTTAAAAATTCTCCAACAAAAGAAGCATTACAATAAACAAAAATAAAAGTGAATTTGGAGTTCAGCAACTTACATTTCTGGGTCATGTTTTGTCATCTAATGGTATTTCTGTAGAGCCCAAACGAATCGAAGCTATACTTCAACTTCCGGAACCTACTTGTAAAACAGAATTACTTCAATTTTAGGAATGGTAAATTTTGCTGGTCGATTCATCAAAAATAGATCCACTATTTTAGAACCATTGAATAGGTTATTAAGAGAAAAAGTTCTTTTCGTCTGGGATAGTTCTCAATCTAAAGCCTTTAATGAAATAAAATCATTATTAACTAAAGCTCCTACATTAGCATATTATGATCCTAACAAAAAAATAATAAGTGCGGATGCGTCATCTTATGGAATTGGCGCATGCCTTCACATGGAAAACGACTTAGGTGAACGACAAATATGTGCGTATGCCTCAAGATCTCTTCAAGAATCTGAGAAACGTTTTTCTCAAATAGAAAAAGAAACTTTAGTGCTTGTATGGGCAGCTGAAAGGTTTAAAGATTATATAACACGAATTGAGTTTTACTTAGAAACAGATCATAAACCCCTACTTCAAGTGCTCCAAACTAAACCGTTTGATGAATTATCTCCTCGACTCATGAGATTCAGAATTCGTCTAATGCGATATTCATATCATATAATTTTTTGTCCGGAAAAAACTTGTCATTGCCGATACCTTATCAGAAATCCATAACGCATGTGACTGATGCAGAATCAAATGATTTATATAGCGAAACTGAAAATTTTGTTCATTCTTTAATAAAATCATATCCCATTAAAGATAAATTTTTAGAAACCATAATTAGAGAACAAAATAAAGACAATATTTGTTCAAAAATAAAACAATACGTTGTTGAGGGATGGCCTGATAAATCCAAAACCCCTCCTGAATTAGTACTGTATTATCAATATCGAAATGAATTTGCAGAAATTCAACAAATTTTAGTTAAAGGTACACGTATAATCATTCCTCCAATTTTACAATTATCTTGTTTAAATTATATTCATAGCGGTCATCTAGGTATTACTAGATGTAGAGATCGCGCTAAGCAAACTGTTTGGTGGCTAGGATTATCCACACAATTAGAAAGTTTAAAGAGAAAAAAAAAAAAAAAAAAAAAACCAAAAAAAAATAAAAAAAAAAAAAACAAGCTTAATTATGGTTGACTATTATTCTCGTTATTTTGAAATATATCCATTGGCAAATCTTACAGAAAATAATATTATTGACAAATGTAAAGACGCTTTTTCCAGATTCGGTTTTCCGAATTTCATTCGTACTGATAATGGACAAAACCAATTTTAAAATTTAATTGAAAAAATATAAACACATCACTAGTTCGCCGTATTATAGTCAGTCAAATGGTGCAGCCGAAGCAGCCGTTAAAACTGCAAAATCTTTAATAAAAAAATAGTAAAGATTTATATCTTGCCCTTTAAGCTTATAGATCAACACCTCTTGAACATGGTTTTAGTCCAACAGAACTTTTATTTAATCGAAAAATTAAAACAAATTTACCTATTCTACCGTCGAAATTGGAAATTGTTGTTGACACTTCTAAATTTAAAGAAAAAGAAAGAGAAAGAAAAGAAAAGCAGTTTTATTGTTACAATAAAAGACATAGGACAATAAATGAACTTTCGGATTTAAAAATTTTGATGTAGTTTGGATTACAGATTTAAGGAGATATGGGAAAGTAATAAAATTGGTCCAGAACCTAGATCTTTTGATTTAGAAGTTGGTAATCAGGTTTATCGGCGAAATCGTTGGTTTTTATTCCCGCACCTTTCATTGATGTTTCAAATTCAAATCATGCTTAAATTCTAAAGGAAATGCACCCATTCAAATTCAGCAACCAGAACCTATTTAAAAGCAAATGGTTGAACAGCAGTCAGATTCTGATAATTCAAATTTTGATAAGAACGTAACAACTAGGCAAAATCATGTCTACACAGAATGAGGTTTCTCAAACTTCAAATGAACAAAAATTAAGTAGATCTGTAAAAAAACCTCCATATTGGCTGAATGATTTTGTTACAAACTAAAAAAAAATTAATTATTTGGTATTTTAGAAAAGGAGTTTTTGTTATTTAAGAAAAAAATAAAATTGATGTTTTGTTTTGTAAAAAAAACTTGTAATTTAGTTAGGTACTAGTTAAGAAATTGTATTTCTGTTTATGAAAAAAAAAATTGTTGTTATTCACCTTACTATAAGAGAATGTATTTCTGTTTATTTCTTTAATAATAAAGAGAAAGGGATGTTGTGGTAGTACACTAGTGTGACTACGACTGTCGAACGTAGCGCACCGCCATAAGATTACCTGAGTGTTCTAATTCTAATTATTATCATTGTCTCATCCCAAATACATAACAATACACCTTTCCGGCTGAAGTAGCTTCATGAGGAGAGGAGAAACAAGCGTGTATGACCACTTAATTCTCCATCATATAGAACAACAAGATACAGGGTATTCCATTTAAAAAAATTGATTTTTGGGCAGTTGAACTTAGTCAGATTTAGCCAAACATTTTGAACACCCTGTAAATAATGAGATGTCAAATTACACATCATTTAAAAACTTAACAGTCCTCCTAAGTATAGCCCAAATTTTGTTACTATAACTTTCTTTTTCAATCATTGACAAGCGTTTGAAAATAATACTACAAAACCATATTTTCTCAAAAAAATGAGAATATCTCAAAAACTATTGATTTTTCATATAGGTTGTGCTACATGAAAGTAACTCAGATTTTAACGTAGAATCCAAATATACAAAATAAAATATATCATTTCGTTTAAAATAAGAAAGTTGGTAGCCACTTCCGGTGTAACCGGAAGTGCTAAAAGAGCTGAAATATTTTAATGAAATAGAACTTTTGAGCAATCCCCTATTCCAAATTTTTAAACAAATATTCCAACGGGAAGTCCATAAACTTCTAATGAACGGGTTAGCTGAATCACCCGGTATATCTGATATTAGTTTTTTTACTATCGTTTGCGGTTATAAAATTTCGCCTCACAGATACAGTATAATTTACTTACATACAGTTATTACTTTTTCTATCTTCTCTACGATTCTGCTTCCGAGAGATTATTCATTAAGCTAGCAGGTGGCGTCTTATGTATACTTGTGTGCCGAATTAGTGCCTTGTCAAAAAATAACACATTAACATTTATAACAGATAATTTCAAAACCACGAAAATAAGTTGTTTAAACATTAAATAAAAATTTAATTAATACATTAAAAGAAACAAAAATAAATTCCCAAAAACAAAAATTATAAACAAAATACGAAGGTAGTTACAAATTAAAGCAAAATCAAACTTTTTTTCCAGAATAATTTATAAACAAGAAAGTTTTTCCCTGTGTCAGAGATCCTCAAAAATCCTCAAGAGATTTTAAACAAGCTTACACGTCAAATCCTTTATAACAACTTCTTACTTACCGTAATCGAGACAACAAAAAATTTATTCAACCAGACGTTAAACATTTAAGTGTCTTATATCGTTTCAAATGTGACTTTATATAATCAAATAAATTTGCGTTATAAATTAAATTCAAAAGTTTGTCTTGTAAAGGAGGTAGCCCCTTTCCGTTATGTTTTGACATGTTTTACTAAAACAAGCAAAGTTATCGCATAGTTAGTTCTAAATTTGCAATAATGGACTTTATAAAGTAGAATTTTCTTTTGTGCTCGTTTTCTTGTTACGTAATTAAATTTCCGTTTTTGTTTTAGGCTATTAAGTTGCTGTTTCGCAAATATTAAACAATTTTCTATGTTTAATAACATGCAGCGAATATTTCGATTAAATTAGAAATTTTGATGTTCAAATAATTTTGTATTCTTCACTCATTTGCATATTTTATTTCTTATAAGAAAACTGTAACGCTAAATCATTCACGATATACAACACTGAAGATTGTAGCGAAAGTATGTTTTAGCAGAAGCGGGCATTAATAATGTTGGCACCCCCCACTTTGTGCAAATTGAAAAAAATGGTGAAAATTTAGCGGTATTACGACTTTTAAAGTAGGGAGCTAACATGAATTAAAGTTAGGACCTCAATATGTCGAAATCAAATTTTAACAGCACCACTATAAGAAAATGAGAACAAAGTAATAAAATATAATTAAATACGAAAAATTTAGAACTAATTTTCACACACGAGCAATTTTCCATAATGTCCGTATTTGATTTATTTTATTTTGTTTAAGAATTTAAAAAAATCGAAAGAACAATTTGTAAGTCAACATAAAGTTAACAATATTGTATCGCATTTGGAACTAATAGAATATGAATGTATTGTTTTGAATTTATTTTCTGATTGCAAAAATTCCAAAATAGAAATCAGCTTTATTCTTTTCTTTTAACAATTGACGGTAATTTTATTAACGTCATCCCTTTCGGAACTACTTTTGAAATTTCAGTTATTTACGGTACTCGATCCCCTGGCGACAAAGATCCCAACGTATGTTAATGTTTTTCAAACAACCGTGAATGGAACGAGCTGTTATTACATGTTAGATATGTGCGTATAAGTTTCTATAACATATTTTGTGAGACTCGTTTAATTCAGCAACGTTTGGTAAACGCCGTAAAGTCGATTTTTATCAGTGATCAACAGGTGGCTATATCACCATTTTGGAAATGTTTAGAACTTTTCTCGGTAGGATTTGAAATAAATTTTATCTACCGAATTCTCATTAGAAGATTGGAAATAGTTATCTTCTACCGAGTTATGTAGGTTCTGTGAACTTCAACGTCAACACTAGTAATTTAATTGAAATTTGTTTGGGGTATATGCTGTCCGATATCACACAGATTATTTAGTACAGTTTTATGGGGTGATGATATACAACCGTTCTTCAGAAGCTGTCGCCGATATACTGCAGATAAGTTCAGTTTTAAGTATTGTCTTTATTAATTGTACGGTGAAATCACCGTTAACTTCAAAACGCGTTTTTGTGCATGTATGGAACGTTATTTAGATAACTTTATTTTAAATAAACATCAGGTTTACCATTTGTGAACTCAAAGGCGTTTGGAGTCGACGAATCGTTTGTTTATTTTTGTAGTACTAATTTAAACGTTTGGTGTATGCATGAAACACAAACTCAGCCTGGCGTATTAAGATGATATATTTCTAAATTACAATAACTTTTAGTTATTAGTATATCGTGTAGCTACGTATGGTCATTTAGCTTAAATAATCTCGTGGTGTCTATTCTCAATTTAAATTTTATATTTTCAGACTGTGATTGATGTATTAAGTATGACAATCTGTGTATTGTCGGGTTTTTTTATTATTTTAAAATTGTTGCTGTCTCACCTTACTTTGGTGAATCCCGTCAGAATAAATTCTCTAGTCCTTCTTCTAGAAATTTGTTTGTTTTTCTCAAGTTCTACTGCTAAAGGATAAGAACAAGGATCCAGTAGATGGCACCCGCTGTCGTTTTAGAAGCCTTCAACTACCCACTTTACGACACAGAGCTACGAGTAGATTTCTCAGCGACTTTCTCGGTGTTAAATATTTATTTATCTTTTTAATACAACAAACCTGTAACATAATATTCAAAAATAGTTTCGTATTACTATTTACATTTGATAAAAGCCAGTATTATCCGGATTTCAATTTTGATTTCCTTTCTACACACTTTTATTAAATTATACTTTTCCATTATTATTATTATTATTACCGCAAACATGTGAAAAGTCTTAAATTTTATACGGTAAGACCAAGCGCACAAACACAAACGCCCGTCATTCTTGCAATTTCATCTTTGTTTTATTTTAATGGTCCAATGTCTTTGAATTTCGATCTGTAGGTCTTTGAGGTATTTTCTGCTTCCTTCTGCGTGATGGTGTAGTTCGAAGGAATTGCTTTGTCTATTAGGAGGCACTGCCTTGGTGTTTTTCATGGTGGTGTCAGCTTGTTAAGTCTGACGGTTTTGTACTTGTTATATCAGGTGTGTCAATAACGGAATCAGGTTTATGCTTTTGCCAGGATTGGTATGGTACATGGTGTTGTGTCTATTCAGTGGCTTTCGGTTTCGACTTTTGTAATTTGTAGAAATGGTGTTCCTGGTATGCTTTATCAGTGGCTCGGTTTCCACTTCGGTGTTTCCAGGTTAGATCTTGGTCTATTGTCTCTCTTTTCTGTTTCTATCAGTAGCTGTCCGTGCATGCTTTGTCTTGACATTTCGCTTTTGTTCGGTTCCGTAATTATTTTTTATTTTCTTTCAGTTTCTTAACATTTTCATTTTCTGTCTGTACACTATTCCTAGGAAAGTGTTCGTTTTTCAGAAAACTATGTGTAGGAAAAGAAGTGCAGAATAAGTAACAATATAAAGTGTTACAGTTTGTTATCGTCAAAGAATTTATTTTAGAAAAATTTGTAGCACTACAAAAATATGCAGAAGACGAGGGTGCCACTCTACGACTTGTGTTATTAATCCTAATACTTAGAACACAAATCTACGCGTAGATGATAATAAGAGAATTATCAAATAGGGTACGTAAACAATACAGATTGTATTACAAATAATTTGAGTAGTGCTTTATCTGATAGCAATATCATTCGTTATTTTCCCAAAATCCGCGTTTCGAGAACAAGTATCCTAATTATACTAATGCGATTTGAAACCTAAATAATTTATGTCTACTTCCCTAATTATAGCTACTCACCTGAGGTAAATAATTAAAACTAATACCGAAATATTGGCGCGAACATATGTGAAAATGATTTGATGGGGACCCATGAGCACAAAAATTACCACAAAAGCGCCAATTATCAATTAATTGCAAATTATAACAATCCGTTTCTAACACACAGCTAATTATAATCATAGAAGTTTCAAAACTATACGCATGTAACTTAAAACTTCCTCGAGTGCATCATCTAATTCAGATAAATTTCGAATTAATACTGATCGAACAGGATGAAAGAAAGATGTTTTGATACGGTGCAACAGTTCCTTCGGAGATGGATAGCGACAACTACTGCCTCATAGAACGATACGTCTAAAATATACAAGAGAAAAATGGGAAAGCAGCTCATAGGCTAGTTTTGCTTCCAATTATTTATTAACTTGTCCCCAGGTATAAGTTCTAAAAAGAATGGTGCTTAAGTTGATAAAAAAAATTGTTGCAACTTTTGATATTCTGACACAACCCAGATAACCTGTAATAAATAATAAACGAGCTAGTCAACCTACAGTAACTAAATAATTCGAGCATTTTATATTTAATAAAAAGAAAGTATTTGACTTTTACGTTAATGAGCAACACGTGCACGATCTCCAAAGCTAGCTATTGAAATAAAGAAACGGAATTGAATTAATTTTATCTTCCAAAAATTACAGTTATAGACTTATATCTTAATATAGATTCCTTAAAGTGAGGAAAAAATAGAGTCACCACCCTGAAGCCCTGAAGAAGCTCGCATAGGTCGGGCAAAACGTCGGCACATTTGAATCAAGAGTAGTGACTCTATTTCTTCCTCCACTTTAAGAAATCTGTATTAAGATATAAGCCTATAAAAGAAACGGAAGTTGTAAAACAAATTACACGAGTCGATTTCAACACCATCGATTGATCTAGTAACCGTAAACGACGTTTGGTTGCCTAAACACCAGGGGCAAAAATAGTTCAGTAGCGAAATTTACCGCGCCTGCTACGATTTTTCTCATTGGTGGATCGATTTATTAGAAATATTAATCGAAACGACGGGCGGACATCTTTGTGACTTTTCTCTTCCTTATTGGGCGGTCGTCGGTGCTTCACGAAGCTAAAATTACATGTAAAATATCAATGTGGCTTCAATAATTGCAAGTTAAATTATGTGTGAAATATAAATCCGACCGATTTTCGCCCACGTGTCTTGACCTCATAATCTACTCATATCTTCTGTCTGGATAATTCCTGGGGCGCTGGAACGAGCAATCTGGGAATCCATCACTATACAAACGTGCCACCACGCTGACGCCTATCTCGGAGCTGCACGGCCGATTATACTCCAGCGGTTGCGGGTCGCGCACGCTGCGTTCCTGCTATTACGAAGGGAACGATCTACCCCAGAGCTTTGCCGTCTCATCCTCCTCAGAGAAATCCTACCGATCTGCTAGTAGCTGTCAACTGGATGTCGTTAGCAAGAACCTTCCTTATCAGAACTGCATTGCATCAGAACACAGATAAGTTTATTTGTTTAAAGAACCTATTCACTTTGCATGCGTTCGGAACTCAAGTACACGTGACATTAAGCGGTTGAATCCCTAGTGTATAAGTAAATTGTTATTCGGGGTAGTCTCCATCCACCGACGTTCGGTTTTGTTTGCACTAGCTCTCTCAGAGTTGGGGCGCTGTAATTAAAGTGGGTTAGCCAAAACAAAAGGCCTTTTGGGTTGGCGGGAGCTACGTACCGTATTAAACTGAGTGTAATCCTAGTTTTTTAAGTCACTGTGTGTAAGTGACGTGTGTACGTCGAGTTTCTTATTCACCAATCTTAAATTGGTACGCTAACTTTAATTTGGGGTGTATCAAACAAAAACTTACACGTGAATTGAGACATACTTGCTCGAACTCTAATTATTTGGTTGTTGCTAATGCACGCAAGTTTCATGCGACAGAATCTCTCTACTTCTCCCAGGTTCTTCTAATATTTTAAATTGTAATTGCTATATTTATATGTCTTTTGTCTCTCTAATTTGTGTTTGTTGTAGCGTAGTAGATCTTAAGTAAAACCTATTGAATTCCTGTTGGTCGGTTTTATTTCTCTCTGTTACCCAGCAGGTGGCGCCTCGTTACGCAGCAGTTTGTTCTTTCACTCCCTCACGGACCTCTCCCATCTCACCGACTAAGCCGAACACTGCTGTGCTAACACTTACAAATACGGGATCTTCCACGAATTTAGTGCGCTATTTCGAGCCAAATATTGTTCTTTTTTTCTAGGTTGTATAGCTAGAGCCGTCACTCTTTTATTTTTATTATTTGTGAACTACAACCGTTACAAATAGTAAGTGTTATTGAAGCTGGTGAAAAAAAAAACAAAATAACGAGATCATTTTGTGCTGCTAGACGATGCACGTGTATCGAAATTCATCAAGGATAAAGGTGTGTTGAAATGAAAAATTCGTGTGTATTGGAAATAAAAGGAGTGACTAAGAAAAGAAACAAAATGTTTTGAAGGTAGTGGTAGTAAAGAACAATGTGGACACCCAGGAGTTAAGGAGGATTATTCAATGTTCAGATACGGATTGATTCAGTTTCCTTTCAACGATAAGATTTCATTCAAATTAGACGTTAAGTTTCGCATTCGTTCAATTTGCATGTGTTTCGGACGTTAAAACAAGTAATATAAAAAATAAATCGATCGATACTTTTTTTCCGATAATTTAAATCGAATTTACTCAAACCAACAAGAGATCACAAAAAAAGTGTTTCAATTCAACCACGACGTCATTGATGCTTCACAATGACATTATAATTGTTTCGTTGATTTTAATTGTTTGGCTGTTACACCACCTTATAATAAGGTTCGATTAATAACGATTTATAATTTGTTTTATTAACGAAATTATACACACTTTTAACGGTGCACCAGACCTTTACGTGTACATTCAAAATATGACTTGCGCCATTATCCCATTTTACATGCACATCTATAGATGGCGTTACAATATTGAAAATTCGTAAACATCCTGGGCACCTTGAAACAAAATTTCAATACAAAATAATTGAAACAAAATTCAAGTAGATACATGTGAAACAAGTAGAATGTTAATTTAATTTAAGTTCTTTAAGGTTTATTGGTTAATGCCTTCGGGTAAAATGCAAACCTTCGTTATTCCACGAGTTAGAATTTTTCCGCGCACCTTTACACTAACTACGCGAATGATGTCGTCCTTGCCTGGATGAAGTTTGACAATGACTCCTAGAGGCCATTGCATGGGAGGAAGAGCATCTTCTTTGAGTAATACAACTCTCCCACTTGTATTTGATTGTTAACATGGGACTGCTTCCATTTTACTCGCCGTTGTAATTCGCTTAGATATTCTCGAGACCAACGCTTCCAGAAGTGCTGAGTGATTCTCTGAAGTCGTTGGTAACGTTTTAACCTGCCTTCTTTTATATCAGTGTAGTCTTGTTCCGGTAAACTTGTTAGGCTTCTGCCAATGAGAAAGTGGCCGGGGTTAAAGGGATAACATCGGGATCTGTTGTAATGGGGCAAAGTGGTCGGGAATTAACAACTGCTTCGATTTGAATCAAAATGGTCGAGAAATCTTCAAAGGTGAGGTTTGAGTTAACTAGAACTACATTTAAATGTCTTTTTATGCTCTTTACTCCGGCTTCCCAGATTCCTCCGAAGGTGGGAGATCGAGCGGGAATAAAATGCCACGACATTTTTCTTGACTTAATTTATTGTGTATTACCTCAAGATTATTTTTAAAAATTGTTAAGTTTCTTTAATTCTGCTGATGCGCCCACGAATGTTCTAGCGTTATCGGAGTAAATATTTAAAGGTTTTCCGCGTCTACCCATAAATCGTTTAAGAGTCGCAAAAATGATTGAGTGGTTAAATCCGAAACAACCTCTAAATGGATTGCCTTTGTTGCGAGACAAATAAATAGACAAATGTATCCATTTACAAGCTTTGCATTACGAGTGACTCGGTCCTTTAATAAAAAGGGCCTGCATAGTCGATACCTACATTAGTAAACGGGGGCATGGAGTAACACGATCTTTAGGTAAATTGCCCATTAAATATTCGGAAGTTGTCGGTTTTGATCGGAAACATTTTATACAGTTACGAACAACGTTCTTACTTAGAATCTTGCCTTTTATTGGCCAATACGAATCTCTAATTGAGGACAATAAAGCCGTTGGGCCGCAGTGAAGAAGTCGAATGAAGCTCGTAATTTAAAATGAGATTTGTCAAAATATGATTGCTTGGTAAAACAATTGGAAATTTTTTACTGAAAGAATATATGCTATTTTTGAGACGACCACCTACTCGTATTATATCGTTATTATCGATGAAAGGATTCAATGAAAGCAGCCTGCTTTTTGAAAGAAACTTCTTCTGCAATAAATTCGAACGTTCTTCTGAGAAAGCTTCTGTCTGACATAATTTTATTAAAACGTTTAATGAAGCTTGCATTTCATTAGTTGATAACGGTGCAAAATTACGAAGAGCACTTGACCTTTGCTTAACGTTTGATATGAATCTTAGACAGTATGCAATCACGCGTTGAAGAGTAATGATATTAGAAAATTTATTGAAAATGTCAAAATCAGTTTCAATAGCTACGTTAACAAATGTCCCTTTGTTCTGGAACATCATCTGTAGGAAAACAAGGTTCGAATACCGGGAGGTTAGATTGAATCAAGCCAAACTGGACCTTCCCACCACAATTGACAATTGAGTAAGTCTTGGGCGCTCGTGCCTCTGGATGCTTAGTCGGCGGGATTTTCGTTTGACCTTACATGATTCCAGTTATCACGATTTGTTAATCGCCGGACTTCAGCCACTCGGTTAGCAACAAATGTTTTCCATTTGTTAGCGTCGCCTCGTATCCAGGAGAGAGTTATAGTCGAATCGGACCATAAATGAACGTTGTTTATTTTTAACTCGAAAGAGTTCTTGACCTTATCAATCAATTGTGCTAAAAGAAGGGCACTAGATAATTCCAAACGCGGCAGACTTAATCGTTTTAGAGGGGCTACTCTACTCTTTGCACATAAAAGTCGAGAAATATAGAGATCGTTTGCGGTTTTTGTACGAACATATACGCATGCGCCGTAAGCGCGTTCGCTCGCGTCGCTGAACCCGTGTAGTTCTACGTAACATTCGACCGGGTACCGTGACTTGTCTGGGGATTTTTATGTTTTTAAGATAAGTTAAGCTTTCTTGAAATTTCCGCCACTGTAGTTGTAAAGAATTCGGGATTTCATCGTCCCATCCTACTTTAGCAAGCCACAAATTTTGTATTAATATTTTTGCAACTATTATTATCGGTGCCAACAGTCCGAGAGGATCGAATATTTGAGAAGCTCGTGATAAAATTGATCGCTTACTTAAAATTTCTGGGTTTACTTCAAAAATTGAACTCGAGTATAATATAGTATCGTTAATTGAATTCCAAGAAATTCCTAAAGTTTTATTTGCTTCGTTTTCCTAATTTTAAAACTGTAACATCTGATTCATCGTTTAATTCAAATTCTTTAATTAATTCGGGTTTATTGCATAGCCATTTGCGTAAGGTCATTCCAGCGTCTTTCAAAATTTTCGTAATATCGCGTTGAACTTCTACAATTTCTGACTTTGAATCAGAACCATATAAAAATCGTCAACGTAGAAGTTATTTTTAATCGCGTTACTGGCGGTCGGGTAAGTTAAAGCGTTATCTAGGCAAGTTGATACAAACATCGAACGGCCAAAAAGGCCGAAGCAGTACCATAAGTAACCGTACCGAGTTCATAACATTTAATGTCGTCAGCAGGATTGTCTCGCCAAAAATTCTATGAAATCTTTTATCGTTATCGCGTATCTGAATCATTCGATACATTTTTACGATGTCGGCGGTAACTACAAATTGGTATACTCTAAAGTTCGCGACGATTGAGAACAAGTCATTTTGAATTGTAGGACCGACATATTGCACATCGTTTAATGACAAACCGCTCGACGATTTCATACTCGCGTCAAAAACGACTCTTAGCTTTGTTGTGCAACTTGACTCGCGAATGACTGGATGATGAGGAATATAGTAATGCAGTTCCTCGTCGTTTTGAGCGTTTGAAATTTCGTTCATATGGTTCATTGTTTTATATTCGTTCATAAACTTAATGTATTCTTCGCGTAACCAGTTATTTTTAAAAGTCTTTTTCTAACAGAAGAAATCGTTTTAAAGCAATTTTTTCGAGTCGCCTAATTCGTTACAATTGTTCTTAAAGGAACATTTACAATAAATCGACCATCTATATTCCTCGAGTAATTGTCCCTAAAATGATTTTCTGCAAAATTGTTCCGATTCTGAACGTATCGGTTTCGAATTAAGATCTTCGATTTCCCAAAATTTCTCCAATTTGTATGTCTAAACTAGTGTTTAAACAACTAATAGAGTTTGTTAATGGGATTCGTGAATTATTTCCCGCTACTACCCATCCAAGCTTAGTAGCTTGCAAGGTTAGTCGACTGTCTTTTAATGCTATTTGGCCTGATTCAAGGAGTTGCCAAAATATTCCGGAACCAAGTAACATATTAACCGGACGAGAAATATTAAACGTAGGATCGGCTAGATTAAAATTATCGGGAATGTCCAAATTGCTTGTATCAAATGAAAACTGAGGAATACTGCCTGTAATCTGTTCCAATACTAAACACGTGATACTGGAATTAAATGTTTTGTCTTTAGAAGAGATTGTTAAAATCGATTTATATTCGACAGTCGAGGATACTTGACCTACGCCCATAACGGCATGGTTTATACGAGATACATTTAATTTCAAAATATGTAGAAAATTTTAGTGACAAAATTTGCCATTGAACCGCTATCTAACAATGCTCGACATTCGTGTAATTTGCCATTCAAATCACGAACATAAATTAAAGCCGTTGATAATAAAACTTGCGAGTTCGCTACAAGAGAGATAGTGTTTTCTTTGGTTATCGCGGTAACAGCAGTCGTTACATTATTGTCGGTATCGGTCACTAATTCGGAATGATCGTTTGATACAGAAGTATTCGTAGAGCACGCAACAGCGATATTACTAGAATTATAATTAATGTGTAAAAGGGTATTATGAAACTTATTACACTTACGACAATTTGATGCTGTGCATGGTGAATTACCATGGGGTCGCAAACAAACTAAACAATAGTTGCGTTTCTTTATTTCTTTAATTCGCTCGAGAATGGTTAGTTTTGAAACCTTTCGCATTTGTAAATTGTATGTTCTCCTTTGCAAAAGTAACAGGATAATGCGTTTGTATTTAAATGACTTAATGTAGTTTTACGTCTACATTCGTTACGATTCGTTGGGGAATTAGAATTTATTGTGTCAGATTTTTCGACTCTTAAACTTTCTAAAAGGTCACATCGTCGTTTAATTGTTTTGAGCAGGTCTTTTACCGTAGAACTGACATGATTGTTAGGATTTTTTCGATTTCTTGAATGTGAAATAATTCCCATTCTCGTTGTGATTTCGCGTCTAACTTGTCAGTTATTATGGGCACTAAAATAGCATCCCACGATTCGATTGGCTGACCTAGGGTTTTTAAGGACTCTAAATTATTAGCTATTGTATCGTACAAATTTCGCAAATCTTTAGCAGATTCTTTAAGAAGAGGAGGAAAACTAATGATTTTTCGTACGTGACTCTCAACTATACGTTTACCTTTTTCATACCGATTTGTTAAAGATCGCCAAGCAACCTCGTAATTTGCATCAGTAAGAGTTAAAGATTCGATTGTTTTCAAAACATCACAACTTAAAGATTTCCTGAGGTAACACAACTTTTGTACGTTTGATAACGCGGTATTTTTGCCTACTATCGCTTGAAAGCAGTCGCGGAACTCAATCCATTTTTCGTAATCACCACTAAAAGTTTCTAAATTTATGACTGGTAATTGTAAATGGGTGGAGTTCGCCATTAAATTACTACTGCAAACTGTTTGATTTAGATTAATTGATTGCTCGTTTTGTTGAGACACTGTAAATGTTTCTAATGTTACTTCAATTGTTGAACATAAGTCGTAATAATCAACTTCGAAATTATCACGCTCGACCTGTTCACTGTCGGGAGAATCCGAAAGAAATTCAATTTCTGATTGTATCAAATTAAATTCGATTATTAACGGATTCAAATTATTTAAACGTCGTTGTAGTTCTAGATAACATTTTTTATCAATCGTTTCCAAATTTAACTTATTTAAATGTGTTTTGCATCGCGTTAAGTTACCTTTTAAAAACCTCTTTTAATTTTTAATTCCTTTAATTTGTTTTTATTTTCTTGATTTTCGCTGTTTTCGTTTATCATTTTGATTGAAATAGAAACAGTTATATAATAAAGCAGGTAATAAATTATAGGTAAATTGAATGGACTCACTTTGACGTTGATAAATTTTCTTCGTACGATTTTCGCAGGTGACCAAAATGTGTTCGCTGTTCGATATTTAAACTTCTTTGATGCGGCTCGATAGGACCAATGTTTCGTTGATTTTTAATTGTTTGGCTGTTACACCACCTTATAATAAGGTTCGATTAATAACGATTTATAATTTGTTTTATTAACGAAATTATACACACTTTTTAACGGTGCACCAGACCTTTACGTGTACATTCAAAAATATGACTTGCGCCATTATCCCATTTTACATGCACATCTATAGATGGCGTTACAATATTGAAAATTCGTAAACAATAATTATGGAAAGAATTAATCAATATGAAAATAATATTTAACAATTGATTAAACTGATTTAAATTCGAATCCGGATTAAACTTCATTTAAATTTTAATTATGATTAATTTTAAAAAAAGGTTACGTTCATTCGCGTTATTTGAAATGTTTAGCAATGAAAATTATTAAGGTGATATAGTAAATATCTGAAGCAAAATAAACAGAATTTAATACTTAAGCGAATATGATACGAGAATAGCTCCGGGCGTTGCCCTAATTTGTGATATTGTTGGTCAGTTTTGTTTTGGAATTTAGCGCTTTTTAATTACAGGAAAAGATAAATAATTAAAAAGGTTTCTTGATTATTTATCAATTTTTGTAATCCTCAAAAGCTTGCATGAGAGGTACGGAATGATGCGTCACATGGCAACGAGAGAGAAAACCTGTTTCAAACTGCAATTGCGGAAAAAGAAAAGATGAAAGAAAAGGTGAAAGATCGATCCTAAATCAAAATAGACACTATTACTCAAAGAAATATCAATACATGATGCTTACCAAAATTACTTTGGGCCTTTCAAGGAAGATAATTAATACACAAACACATTATATGCGTAATTTCATCGTATAAATCTTACAATATGTAATGCTTTCGGAGGTTATACATGGATTTTTGGCGCATTCGCACTAAGGAAATTTAATACTCTGCATAGAATAGAATAATATAGAAACCAGGTGAAACCAGGTTTCAACAACAAAATACGTACATTAAATTCGTTTAATGCAATAAGAAGGATTAATAAAGACAAAACCGAAGTATAACGTAACAAAATGAAAGTCAAATACGTCAAGCCTTGTGGCTCATAAAAAGCCCTCTGGTGTGACCACCAGTTAATTAAAAAGAAATTTTTAAATCCCTAGCTCATGTAAGCGAAATGTCTCATGCAATCTATAAAATTGACAACAAATATTCTCTCATTGACAAATCGCCTGTCGCGTTAAATTTAGAAATCCGAAAATTGATTGGTTTTAAAGTAAACGTGATGACTAACAATCATTAAGTAATCGACGTCTAGAAAATTTTAAACCAGTTCGCTTGCTTTCATTAAAATAATCTTGATGTATAAAAATATTAGATTAAACTCTTTATCTTCTGATGAAAACCAAACCATGTCCTCATTTAATATATATTTAGATTTTATTAACGCGATCAGTAAAAAATTGTAAACGATATTTCACAAAGTCCCAACAACAAGATACGATCCATTTTCTTCAATTTCTAATAAGAGAAAAATTGGAAAATACCCAAACAATTTGTACATACATTAACTTTCCAATTTAAAATAAATTAGCGTTGAGTTATTCCATTGAAAGTATTAAGTTGACATTTATTTCTTTATGGTAAATCCACTGCCTTTTGTCAATTGATCTCAAAGAAAATTTACGTTTATGAATAAAAACCGAATGATTTATTAGATCCAGAATATTTATATCTCGAAAACTTCCATCTTTTTATATACTTGGTACGTATTTTATGCATTTATTCCTATAAAGAATATCACATATTTTTCATTTATAGTGTGCAAAAAATGGTCGCGAAACAAACCTATTGTGTTATTATAGCATAACATAACAAGAAAAATTGTATTCCATTACAAACAACGTTTTTCAAAATCAAAATCTCTTGTTTAATTTATCCGACTGGCACCTTGAATTAGCCAAAAAGCTCTTAAGAGCGATTTTAACCCATTTGTGCTAAAGTTCACCGAAAAAACTTCGTAATTGTGGCACGAGATTTGGTTAGTAATACCAAGTGTTCTAAAATCAAATTCTTAATTCGTCACGGGAAGTAAATGCAAGTTTACTTCATTAAAAAAAAAAAAGTTCGTATCTATAATTCATTAGGATAGTATTAGATATAGCTTTTGTAAATGTAATATAATACGTTAATAGCATCCTTTTCTTCATAGATACTTGAAAATAAATCTCAATTTATTCTGATATTATTTTTCAAATTGCCAATGTTATAAAATTTCATTGTTGAACTTATGCTCGAGAGATAATTGAAAATCTAATTTTAGAGTTGGTTCATTAATTTTCTTTTATGATCAAGGATGTTTTGTAATACAGATAAATTCAATTTCTTTAAAGTAAAAAAAAACTTAATTTTTTCCTCAGGGTTTTCATTGTAACTCTAAGATCGTAAATGTATTAACTTTTTAAGTTACTCTGTAATTGGTATATGGTTTTAGAGAAACTGTGAGTTCTATATAATAACTAAAGAAAATAGACAACGAACAAAAACTTCAACTTAAAAAATACAAACTAATATTACAGTTCCGTTAGCATTGATAGCACGATTATTATATAAAATATAATCGTCTCTTGGTAAAAGATTAAACTAAGTATGTAGTTATAAAATTCTATTGAATTGTGACACCCTTTTAGATAGATTTTAGAAGTAACTCATCATCAATGTTATCTGAAATGACTATAAATATGATTTTTTTAACTTTTCAAATTTCAAATTCAAATAAATCAAAAAATTCTATTGTAAGAATAGAAGAATGTTACATTATTCAATGCAGAAAAGAACGACCTTTCAACACATGTAATTAAATATGGGGTGTCCCATTTAAATAAAATGACTTTTTGGCATGTTTGTATTGACCTAATTCAATTCACTTTTCACACCACCCTGTAGATAATTATCAAGATTGAGATCGAGAAGGATGAAGTGCAATGTTTTGCCTTTCCACTGGCAGAATTTTGCTATACCATCTTTGTTAGTTCCATTGCAAAATTTTTTTCGTACATAGATGATTTTTGCCAATTTTGACATAAAACAATCTTTATTACCGAAAGTTGACATTTTAGGTTAGAAGTAGCTTACATAAAGTTAACCTAAAATTTAACTTGGAATCATAAAAGAAAATAAAATCATAGTCATTACATTTAAAAAAACCAAGTTGTCGTCAACTTCCGGTACTTCCGAAAGTGACGCCATTTTGAAAATATTTTACGACAATAGATCTTGGTCACAAATGGCTGCATACCAAATTCTGATTTTCTTGCTATCACGGTTCTCCAGATATTTCTAATGGGCACTCAGCTAAAGACACCCTGTATAATTATAGCAATAAAACATTTAGCGAATAAAGTAGATAAACAGTACAAAATCGTATCTACAAAACCAAATAACCAATTTACGAAACGAGAATAAGTACCCTAATTAATTCTATTATGTATTTAACTCTAAAGAAATGACGTTGACTTCCCTAATTTTAGTTACTAAATCGTGTAATTATTTGAAAATACATGTGAAATCGTTTATTCGGGAGGCCTTGCAATAACAAAAGGTTGTCACAAAAGCGCGAATTATATGATAGGTTTCTTACTACAATCTTGGAGGTTTCTGAAACGCGACACATAAAAAAATATGAATTAACTATAAACTAGAGTACATATCTTTCAAGTTGTTTCATTAGATGTACAGGAACGTAAAATTTTTCAGATAAATCTTTGTTGATTCGATCGTACCGGCTGATGCAGACACAACGGCAGGATTTGGTGAGTTTTGTTACCGAAAGTTGACTACCTGAAGTTTTGTTACCAAAGTTTGTTACAGAAGGTTTGTTACGGAAGAAGTTTTGTTACATAAAGTTTTGTTACCGAAAGTTTGCTATAGAAGGTTTGTTACATAAAGTTTGTTATATAAAGTTTTTTTGGTAAATATTCAGCAAAGGGACCCACCTCGATCGCCTTCTAAATAGGTGCGTTGAACGCGGCTTCCGATGCGGAACAACTTTTCCCTATGACATAATTGGGGGGTCACGTCGGTAAAAAGATATTCATATTTCTATAAATTTTTATTTGGTGCGCATGTCTACCTCATTATCATCATTTACACGAGTCGTGGACACTTCGCCGAATGGACATAATGTCGGATGGACACATCATATTGATTAAAAAATTCTTAAACAAAAAATTGTAATAACTGTAACCTACCAACCAAAATCGTTTTACCCCCCGATCACATGCAAACAACTTACATTGATTAAAACAAGTTTAAGTGAAAGCGTAGTAGAATATACAGCAAAGGGGACCCACCTCCGATGACCTTAAATTTCACATATATTGTCAAGGACACCCTCCCGAGCAACTTGCAAGTAATTTACTCGGGGGTCATTGTTTGTTAAAAGTTATTAACGAATAAAGTTAATGTATTAGTTAAGGTCTACTACGCTTTCACTTAAACTTGTTTTAATCAATGTAAGTTGTTTTCATGTGATCGGGGGTAAACGATTGTGCAAATCTATGACTTGCATTTAATGCAATGTAATGTCTTTGTTCATTTTATACTGACGCTATAGTAAACATAAAAATCATATGTAAAAAAAAAACTTTACATGTAACAAACCTTCTATAGCAAACTTTCGGTAACAAAACTTCTTATGTAACAAAACTTTTACGTAACAAACCTTTATGTAACACGGTTTCGGTAACAAAACTTCAGAGTAGCCAACTTTCGGTAACAAAATTTCCCATAATGACGGGCAGATGTCGAAATTGAAGGCTTGATAAGATACCACGGTTCCTTCGTATAAAGTCTGCCTCATAAAATGAAAGCACGGTGTAAAGTAACATCAACAGCACATGTAGATACTGGAGCGGAATCCATCGGTTAATTTATGCCTTTAATAAGTAAAAGAGTAATCCCCCAGGTCGTAGTTCTAAAAATGATACCAAAATGGCGTTTGTGTAGATAAGAAAAACGATGTACTTACGGCGTCCGACAACGGATAGAAAATCTATATATTTATTAGAGTTTATTGTGTATAATAAAAGAATTCATCGACTAACAAGCAATTAAATAATTTATTTAGTAAAAGAAAGTACTTCACCTGTTTGCAGTAACGAAGATTGATTACGTGTCAAAGCGTCGGAGCCAATTAGAGAAGAAATAATAAAGCGAAAATTATCAAAAAATGTCCGAATTGATTTCTATCGTAATGACAATAAACGGCGTTCTAAAGAACGATTCTACGCAAGAATGGTCGATTTATTGGATCAAATTGATTGTCTACACACTAGACGAAAAAATTACAAAGTGAGATAAAAACCATCACAAACTATTTAGTGGCAAGAACATATTGTAGCGGATTTTATCATAATATCCTAATCTCAAGAATATTAAGCTAAAGTCTCTCGCAGAAAAGTCCAAACTCATTAAGAGACACTATAAACAAGAAGGCAAAATATAATTTTTACACGCTATTTCGTTACCATCACAGCTTAATAAACATACAGCAGCATATTATCTTGGTCTAATAAACAAAACCGCAAATGGCTGTCACTTCGGTTTAATACCAATAGTGAACGATATAACCCACCAGGCAGAACCGTACCGCTACCCAACAAACATCGATTCTAATTACTATACATGCGATTCTGTGAATTAATTTATTGTTAGGTATTGTTGAAATTTGAACACTTCCGTTTTGTCAAGTTATACAGCTTGGTTTCTTGGAAAAAAAGTATGCTCGGCGACTACAGATTTATAGGCAATAGTGCAAAGCAACTTTGCCTTATTTTTGTGTAGCATTTCCAGTCGTTGAATTTTCTTATAGGTTTTGTAACATGAATTTTGTTATTCACGTCGGTAAGATCGGAATCCTATTGGTTATAGGTGGCGTTTCAATGCACAATTTCTATCGTTAAATCGTTGTATCCCGCGAGATAACGCTTTTTAGTTACCGACATTATTCTCTCGAACATGGTCTAAACCTCGTAGCTTTCTGGAAGTATGTTTTCCTTGTTTTATTGATTTAAAATTGGAATTCTCTTTCCTCACAATATGGTATTAAAATTCAAACGTTTTATGCAAATGGGAGTCCAAGATATTGATATTAGAAATAACCGTTTAGACTGTAAGCAGTTCTGTGTTTCACGTGTTCGTCATTAGTATTTCGTTCTATTTCAAATTTCAGACTTTTCAATTGTCCTCTTATGTGAAAAGTATAATTCTTTAACCGGTTGAACAACATATTAGGGTAAATGGTAAATGATAAATAAATTCTACTACATTTACGAAGATGATGTGCTAACGGAATATTCCATTGAATCGGCCGTTATAAGTTCGAGGTCAACGCCGTATCGCTTTCGATATTTATACCTACAACGATTAAAATTGTGGATTTTCCCCTAATAGAAAGAATGCTTATCGAAGAAAACGTTGCTTATGTAAATGGGAGCCCGAGATATCGATATTAGAAATCGCCGTTTAGACCGTAAGCAGTTTTGTGTTTCACGTGTTTGTTGTTAGTATTTCGTACTTTTTCAAATTTCAGATCGTTCATTTCGTCCTTTGACTAATCATTTTGCTTTTTCCTCGAATCACGAGGCTCTCCAAAGCTCTAAAAAGCAACATTAATCACGAAGAACATTTGACGCTGAGGCAACTGAACAAGAACGATATTGTAATAAAGGAAATGCAACTTTTGTGATGAACAAAACAGATTACCACCAAAAGGTATCAGAACTGCTTCCCACAAATTACAACGAGATCCAACTGCACAACTAGTGAAGAAAACTACTGTATTAATCAAAAATTCTACTATTGCCAAAGAGGAACAGAAAATGGTGACAAAATCAGAAGCACAACCACCGTGCATATACGACCTTCCTAAAATACATAAGGCGGTAATACCGTGTCCCATAGTTTCTAAAATACAAGTTTGATATGCATCTTTTTCCTTTTTTCATACTATATAAACGGAAATATTTTTATCATGTAGGCTTAAAAAACCTGTACTTATATGCTTAAAAAAAACTCAAAAACGGTTTTTCGCACAATGTCGTAGCGTGTGGTGGGCCACTTGTATATGTAAATGTTTAAAACATGTTCAAAATGATATCAAAAGTTTCTACGTTTTTTACATTTTAAATTGTAAAATCTAAATATAAAGCAAAATTTTCTAGAGTGTGGAAGTGGAATACATTTTACCTAACCCAAAGCTAACCTATAATTGTGAAAGGTTATTTGTTTAATTTAGTTAACTGATTTGCATTACAATTGCTCTTTAACTTGAAGTGAAAATAGAATAAATTCTATGTGTTCATTACCTCAGCTTTACAGATTCATAGGCACAAAATATAAATTGGAATAACTCGATTAATATAGTTATACACTTCAATTAGTGTTTGTTAAAAAGTACATACAAAAATGAGAATAACTACGAAATAGAATAACTTTATTGTTGCCATATTCTCTATCGATTGGTTTTCTTTAAGTACCTATTTAACTTCCTCCAGTTCCGACGAAATAAATAGACTAGAAAAATCACTCTTAATTATTTTTTGCTGATTTGCTAAAGGTAATTTGGTATCAGATGTCAGATCTTTTCTTTTATTCTGTTAATTAAAATTTATCCCACAAATTCTTTTCACTTGTCACAATTGCTTCAAATGTAGTAGTATACAAATGTACCTGTCCTCGTACTGCGGCTAACAAAAACAATATTAATAATAAACTTCTGATATTTTACTTACTCTCTTAATATAACGATAGACATAATAGTATAATACATCAAAATTCCTTTGCAAAGTTCCTTTAGAAATACATGGGAAGAAAAGTAAACAAACCGTTTGTATGTCCCTTGTTGCCACTATTACAGCAAAATATTTTGTTTGCATTACTCGCCGAAAAAATCAACAGATGTCGATCAAATTCGTATCGACAAGTGTATTTAATTCATCAAAAAATTAATAGCCAAAAAGAATAAAATGTTTAGCGTGGTTTAGCGTAATCGCCCAATTAGGAGCACACCGAAAGAAAGAAATTTGCATCGCATTCACAGTTTTAATATTATCTAATTTGCGAAAAAGTGCACATAGTGGCAACACTCGTAATAAGCAAAATTATAACTTAAACTACAAAATCAACACTTTCATTAGAACATCATTTTTACTTATACGAATCATAAACATAGGGCATAAATACAAAATTATTTTAACAAACACTAAACAACATATGTGGATAAGTAAATTTCCTTATTTTAAGTTAACATTAACATTAATATGACAATTATTGCAGTTGCTAAAATTAAACAAAGGAAGAGCTTCTGAAATTGTAGTCGTTTCTTCATTTATTTCCACGAGGCCTGTGGTACATGTTGTGGCAGAATAATTCGAGGTAGTGGTGGCGCTATTACTTACTTCGTAAGCAACGTAGCTTGTAGACGGCTTATCAGTTTGTTATTGGCATAAAATTTTTTCCGCAGTGGCTTTCTTATTGCTTAAAGAATTCTCAATATACCCTTCAGCTACTGTAGTGGATTTCCACCCACCGTGCCTTTTGATTACACTAAGAGATGCTCCTGAATCTGCAAGCAAGGATGCAGAGGAACGTCTAAAACAGTGGCCTGTATATAACTGAGGCTCAGCAAGCTTAAGAAAAGTGGCTATTCTTTCTGGAATTTTCTCGAAAGTGTTTTTTCCCACAGGTTGAGAATAACATTTATTATTTTGAAACTTCAAAAAAATCTATTATGTCCTTGACTAGATGTGTCTACCATCTTACGTAATGTAATATATTTACGACATATTTCTACAAAATTTATAGGATTGTCTTCACGACTGTTAATTGTAAATACTCTATCTGTTTTAGTTTTGGTATTCTTTAAAGTTACCAATATGGATGAAAGTCCGTTACATCATCGATTGAAAGTCGAACCAACTCATCTTTTCTACACCAAAGATTAGTGTAACCTACATTATTTATTATTAAACATTAGCAGTGTGTACATATACAAATCAAAATTACAACTCACCTTTATCAATAAATATGCGTTATCCGGAGCATCAGTTAAAAATGTATATATGTCTTCTCTGCTAAGTATTTTGGACTTTTTGGGTTTATAACCTTCCGCTTGCCTTTTAGAAATGCGATTAACTTGGTAAACTTGCTAATATCGATGTTATTTTTACTCCTAAAGTTGCTTTCAGCATCGAATAATGTGACCAAAGTGTAGAAGATCTGTATTGTTTTGAAATTTCTGCAAAATATACTAAGAGACACCATTTTAAAAAGTCATCGTATGACTTTTCATAAATTTTTCTCGATTTAGCAGGTAATAAATCCAGAACCACGTTACTTGCTTCCTCTTTAATATCGGGAGGAGTATTAGTAAGTTCTTCATCAGTTTCCATTTTCCCTTTTTGCTGATTTTCAAAATTTTATAATTCAAAATTTGAAACGACCGACGCGACGCGTTACGGTTAGGAATGCCGGTAAAGAAGAAAATTTCATTCTTAATTGTTATAACCTACACTAGAAGTCGCGAACAGTTTATTTTCATAAATTTAAATTTTTAATTAGTTTATTATTATGTTAGAGGTTTTAATTTATGTGTTTGTTTTTTAAACTAATTAGTACTATTATTTTAAGATCTTTTTGTATGGTGTGTTAAAATTAAAATAAAATACGTAATTAAAAATAAATTTGTTTCGACTTTGTATTACTAAGAAGTGCAAAAAAATTTGTATGCACCACAGGTGTAAAGAACTTTTAAGCCCTCACATGATTATTTTCATGCTCGGGCTTAAAAGTTTTCCTTTCACCCTTGGTACATAAATAACTATTGCAGTTCAACACAAGGTCCAAAAACGCTTAAATTGATTAGACTCACTTTAATAATAAATTTTAAAATACTCATGAATATTGTGCTCTAGTTTACTTTTGATAAAAGTTAATATTTTGTAGAAGAATAACTGGATTTCATTTAATTAAGCCACATGGTCTAATCTAATTTAGAACAAAATTTTAATTTCTGAAGCAGAATGGAACTTGATTTAAACTTTGTCGACATATTGCAGTGATCACAAAATGCTTGCAATGTAATCATGCTGTATAGTATTAGGATAAACTTGTGTATTGTATAGTAAGAGGATAAGTCGATTTAAGATATACTTGCTAAAACGAAGTGAAAGTGGGGACTATTACGTTTTGAGCAGCGAACGATGAAAGGTGTGAACTTAATATGGTGCATAAAACAATGAGTTTGTTAAAATTGTCGTTAATTAAAAAAAAGACAGATTTAACTAAAAAGTCCATTAAACCAGCTTCGTATTAAGTCTGCACATCGTAGTCAGCCAGTGTATTGTAGGCAGATAGCGCATCGTAGAAATAATAAATAAAAGAGCATCACAAAGTAATTAATAAAACAAACATTAACGGAAATTAAACATAAAGAGTATGGAAAGTAAGCATCAAGATTATCACACACAAAGAACTTCGTATAAAACACAAGTCATAGAGTCGCAGAAAGATGCACCCATTACGTCTCAGTAAATTAGTTCTTTTAGTTACCCTAAACTTATGGAGGCTTCTGGTGTGTGGAAAGTGGATGGATCAATCACAAGTACTTTAAAATTGCCTGGCCTTTATCGAAGCTATAAAGATTAAGAGCTAAAAATTGCTAACTTTTCAACTAGTTCACAACGATAAACAAAAACTGGGCAATAACTAAATTCTTAAGTGATTATAAATAAGAAAGACAAACTTAGACTTGAACTAACAAACGTGTAACAATTTCTGACCAAAACGTCGACACTTTTGAAGTACATGGAGTCATTGATCAATCCACTTCCACATTCCTACCAGAAGGCCCTATAAGCTTGGGATAACTAAAAAACTAATTAAATCAAGTAGGAGTTTTAATCTAAGTAAACAGTAAATGTAATGTGTATAAAGAATGCAATAGAAAATTTTGCACAAAATTATAGTTTAAGTTGCTTTTAAATGTGGACGTTGCGTTAATTCAAATTCATTCAAATTTAATCAATGTACGTTTCATTATTTTAGTTGTTTTAATATTTAAATTTATTTAAGAAGCCAAGATACTGAGATGAATAATAATAGAATGTTTCATATAGAAGTCGGTGGAATTTGTTTTGTTAATTACCAGTTGCAATCACCGCAATAAGTGTAAATGTAAGCCTTTATATAAATCGATTGTTGTATTATTATTGGCAACTAAGCGCAAGAAATTGTACATAAGAAACCGAGAATCACTCGACACTGTTTTGTCCGTTTGGAACTCTTCAGGAGTAAGAGAACTCGAGAGTAAGTTCCCTATTGTACAATGTGCACGGTTCCCAAATTATTACTCACAAAAGGGCACATCATATACGACTAATAGCTCTAGTGTCGCCTCGTGCGACAGATTTGTCAACATATGTAATGCAAATTAATTTTCGGACGTGTTACGGTAACACTATGCGACACTAAACATTTAATGTAATCAGTAATTCAACAACATACAATTTTGTAATGGTTAAAATTAATTTGGAGAGGGGGTCAAATCAAACGACTTGAGGTCTTCGGTTGTACACTGTCACTTCCGGACATCCTTAATGTTAATTCGGTGTTAAATTCAAACCCAATTAATTATATTCTAAAATGAAAAAGTAATTAATGATTTTAAAACTAAATTAACGACGATAATTTTAATTTATCATTAACTTAATAACTTACAAAATTTAGATTTAGTTGATCGCTTTCTCGTTTGTCTGAACAAAAGTAAGTCATTAATCACTAAAGAAGAGAAAATATTGGTTCGATAGTTACAAAATTAATAGATCGTGATTATATATAGTTTATCTTAGATCCAATCTGCAAATATAAGTAACAGATAAAGCATAGAATGAATGTGATTGAGTTTTTTTTGTCATAAAATACTAATTACAAAATGAAAAATAATTTGAACATTAATAAAAATTAACATCATGTCAAATAAAAATTTCGCTACACATAAGCAAGACACATTAAATATGCAGTATTCAGATAACCTCAAAATTGAAAACTAAAATTGACAGTTAACACTGTCAATCAGTCAAAACGAAAATAAATTGTAAATCATTAATTAATATGTAGTAACGTTTTCATTTTCAAATCGTTTTCGAGGAAAATCAATAGTGATTTTCTATAAAATCTTAGATACTATGCAACATCTGTATCTACGACACGGTACTAAAACTGACATTTTGTTGACTCTATTTTACATAAATTGTATTAAACTATGCACGTATACGTACGTCTTCATAAAGGTATGCAAAAATACCTTGCTGGTTTTGCTTCTATGTAGTTTCAAAATTGAATTTCACTAATTGCGTTACCGTCTTCGGTAGGTTAACGTAGCTATAAGTAAAAAAACGCATAATTGCAGATACATAATAATTATGATAAAAGACATTGTATCATTCGTGCGCCTTTCTTTAATCGTTCCAGCTATTGTTCTAAATTGAACGAATTTTAAATGTTGCTTTATAAAAAGAACCACTTTGGCGAATTGGTAATAAAAGACTATGTATAACAAAATACGAAAACGTAAAAAGGATATTGATCGATTACTCTTTATTACTTAATACCTTAATATCTATTTTCTTTCAAAAAGAACTCGAATTTATGTGTGTCGTATTTTTTAGTAATGGAGAACATTTGGTCCGGGATACGTATTTCTTTGTCGAAGTTGCATGAGATCAAAATCATGATTTTTATGAAAATGTACTGCCACCCCATTATCCTAAACTTGTAAGATATTTCAGAAAAATATGTGACTTTTCTACGAGAAATACAAGTTATGAATATCTATGTGCTAAGAAGACGATACTTTGATTTTGGTGCTCAGTTTAAAGTGGTATTAATAAAATTTGTTACGTCGGGTACTTAAAAACAAATCAAAAACGGATTAATTGTTCAAAAAATAGTGGTTTCCAATTTTCAACATTCATTAAAAACAGCAATAAAACGACACATTTTTGACGACTGATCTGTTAATTAATTGATATAAGGTAAGACGTTAATTACCTTCTTTATTATGAATATAAGAGTAAAAGTTACTGTTATAAAACAAAAGAAAATGAAGGCTAAAGTCGAGCTTGTAAGCAGCAATTTTAATTGCAAAAAGTTTTCAAGAACTCTCATAATTTCTCTAGTTTTAAATTCAATACATCCGCTATATTCCTTCTTTTACGAAAGAGAGTAATAATAAACTCATTTAACAGATTAAAGTGGAAAAAATACTATCCCATATGCATAACCCCGTGTACTGGTATATGATTCCCGTTTAACCACTTAAAAGCAGGTATGAAACATTTAAATACATTTATAAATGATCTTAATAGTTTTAATACAATAAAATATTACAAATTACTGTACACAAGATTATAAACAAAAATTTGAATGAAAAACACCGTAGATCAGTGGGAGGGGTGGGTCGTGAGATGATTTGCCTTCGTGAAAAGGTAAAGTCGTAGTCAATGGTTGCAAAATCGATAAATTCTTTAAAATCGGTAAGGCGCCAAATAAGGTCACGGCGTTAAATAGCTTCGCCTTTGTTCACTGAAAGCCTGTCCGAAGATTATTTTCCAGTTGATCAGTTGACTTACCTTAAGAAAGTACTGTCACAAATTTGTTAAAATTAACACGACACACAAAAATTAAATCAAATATAAATTAAAAGACTCGTGACAAAAAAATCTACAAGATTTATTGCATTCACAAAAACTTATCAAATAAACAAAGCATATACGAGATTAACACTACTAAATTAGAGAAGTAATTACCATTAATCAATCTAATTTAATTAAATGTTACCTGCGTTACGCTCATACAAATTAAATCGAAACAAATCAGACAAAAACAAAATCTGACCTTCCGCGTCTTGCGTTAATAAACACACAAAATGTCCAATCAATGAATGAAAGCGCACCGAAATAATATGGACGAAAATACGAAAACACTTCGCGACAGTTTATAATTTACATCATAAGTTTCAAAGGTCTTTTTAATTTCGGTATTGTTCACATATTTAGTAAAATAAAAACATAAATACCTGGAGATCAGGAGTAGCTGTGAACCCGGGTTAGAAACGAAGACGAGAAATCGTATTAAAATAATTCTTCTTAATAAACGCCAAAAACTGGCATGTCAGTAAAATAAATTCTTTTTAGGCAACCCTAACAAAAGTTAATTTTAGAACTCAAAAGCGGCCGAAAAATATATGTTTTCTGGCCGCTTTCATTCAGTGGAGCAATCTGTCAATATTTTCTTAATTACATAACAATATCGGAAAGGGACAGATTGACGTTGAAATTTTAGTAATAGATGTGTTACCAACATAACTTTGTTTCAATTAATATTTACTATTTTAATAATTTTAATTTAAGTTTACAAAAAAAAATGCTCGCTTAAAAGAAGTTGTATGTACCGCGGCTGTAAATGGTTTTCGGCCTTTTCTAATATACTCAGCCATCAAACATCAGAACAGTCAAAAAACATTTTTACAGCCTTGATACACAAATAACTATTTGAATGTTTATACTAAATGGAATTTTAAATCCAAAACATCGCAAAACTGAGTAAAGACTTCAATTTCCCAGTAAATTTCGAAGATTAAATTTTTCGGTATGAAAAATTCCAATATCCACAAACTTGTAAAACGGGGAAAACACCCCTAACTAACTTCAAACTCGAAAATAAGCGAGAGCCCATCGACTGACTTAAATCGGCAATAAGGGCATTCTTACCATCTCTAATGCACGTACCGCTCCTAGAACTTCCTTCCCAGGAAATTAACAATCGAAAAGATGAAACAGCGAAAATGTATTTTATTTCAAGGTCAAGTCAACGAACTGACCGCGACTTGCAACAATGCAAGATAAGGAAATGGGACAAATATCATGTAATCCCAAACGAAAAACAACATCTCTGTATGAATGAGATTCAACACAATTTAAATATGCACAATAAAAGTTGACGATTATTTTAACACGGAAAATTCCAACATAGGTTACAATGTGTAAGAGTTTAATAAAAGTCAATCTTTCAATTGAATTAAAACAACATTAAGTCGTCCGCTATAAATTCGCAAGAAATTTTACAATTGCAAACAAACACCGAGAATCACGTTTCGTTCTTTTGAGTCTCTTCAAAAATAAGAGACCTCGAATGTCAGTACAGTATTGTACAATATGTGCGGCTGTCGACTTATAACCAGGCTTAGTTTTCTGTGGTAATAATAATCGAAGAAACGACTTTGGTAACTGATTCTTATTATGTAAGTATGTATGTATTTATTTTTGTTCTTATACAAATTAACATAAAATTCGGTTTCAAGATTATCTAATAAACTTAAAAGACATACACAAAATAAAAAAAAATTTCACACTCCTTCCCCAATTAAAACACTCACTCTATAAAAACTACTTTAATTTTTCTGTCTTTTCCAATCCTCTTCTCTACCACCGCCTTCATTCAATTCACCTCTCCCCACACAACCTACATCGCCTCTTGTCATCTTCTATCCAACATTTGTTATCGTTCTCCTCATTACCACACCTAAACCTTGCTATTATTTTTTCTTTTTTAAAGTTTTTCCTTCTAAAATATATCTTGATAATTGGATTAATTAAGACTAGCTACTCATTGAATGTGCGTCGTAGCTTTGCAGATAAGTGCGTTAGGTGTTAAGCAGGTACCTCGGGTTCGATTCCCGGTGCAAACATCGAATTCTCTCGCAAGGCAATGGCAAACCAGCAAAAATTATACTAATTGCCTAGTAAAACTCTCCACTTTAAGCCGTTCGAAATCGGGATTAAACACTAGGTCCCATGTACATGTGTCTACTGTTACGCACAATACATGTACATGCGAGCAGTGTAAATACAGTAACGGATATGCGGCTTAAAAGAAGAAGACTCATTAAATGTATTTTTATAACAACCTTTCAGAATTTCCCAGCTAACGATAATGTATGTTAAATTACTAACGCTGATAATAAACAACAATAGGGAGCGTTCGTAGTTAGAGATCAATATATAAAAATCAATCCTTTACGAAGAACAGGCCGACATTTTGACCCTCGAAGTGAGAGCTTCATAAAGGCTAAGTTCTTTAAGGATGATTGTCCAAAAAAGTTAATTTTTTTTTTATTTTTTGGACAATCTAGCTTTGATGAAGTTCCCACTTTGAGATGTGAAACTTCGACCTGCTCTTCTTAAAAGATTGATTTTTATATCCTTATTTAACCCTGAAGGGGCCTTAAAAGACACTATTTAAAGTATAACCAAATTGAAATTGGAGAAAACTACTTATCATAATCACCTTTGCTCTTTATGACGTCCAAAATTCTTTGAAACCTCGTTTGACCAAGCTCCACCTAAAGGAGTCCCCAATTTCTTAAAGTCTTTGCTTCAATCCAGAGACTATTTTGTCAGAGCGTTTACGAAGCACCTTTCCATTTGCAAAGTGGAATTCTGTTGTCTTCCAAGTACTATAAACTTCTTTCGAAGTATGACATGCTGCGCCGTTCCGTTGGAAAGGAAAATCTTGCTCTGATATCAAATACTCTTCGATAACCGGTAAAAGCAATTCTTCTTAAATATCATAACATTTTATTGTGTCAATAATTCCTTCGATAAAATGAAGTTTTCCTACACCTTTAAAAGACATACTAGTACAAACCATGGCAGACCAGAAAACTTCAAATTTCTTTCAAGAGAGTCAGGACAGCCTCATGTTTTCTACGAATAACCCAACTTTTACTGACACCGACAAATATTTAAAACCTGGGCTCATCACTTCATTGCATCGCATCTACTTTTGAACAGTCCAATCCTTATGCTATTTTGTATTCTAACCTAAACTTTGTAACAGCTGATTACTTTGTTAAAACAATTACAAAACGCCAAAGACAAATTCCCCGGCCCGTCCAGTCAGTTTGTTTATAAACACTGGTTAGATTAAAACATCTGCCTTGGAGATTTTGATGAGTCGATTGGGGAGTCGTAATTTTGTTTGTGTCGAATCTCTCTATAGGGGTATGTAGCTTGTCGGACTAGAATGATTTTTCTGTTGTAGTTTTCGGATTTTAGAAGAACGATGGCGTTTCCCTTATCAGATCGTAAAATGGCAAAGTCCTCGTCCGCGTTCAAACCTCTTAATGCAGATGTTTCGTTTCTTGGCAAGTTGCTTTTTAGAGGTCTTGCCTTTCTGAGAACATTAGCCGATTCGATCCTTATCATTTCTGCGTCTTCGATTGGAATGTAACTACGGGGAACTACAAAATTGCTTCCTTTGGCCAGCACTTCCGTTTCGTCCCCTGCGACCACTCTTCTTATATTTTCGAACTTGCTGAATTTTTGTATGATCGAGGTCGTTCCTCATAATAAAAATTGAAGATTGCTTAACTTGTTCCGATCTTATTGTGTGATAGGATTGTAGATCTGGTTGAGTCTCAGGGTTTCTTCCTTTCTGTTGCAGTTTTCTGAAAGTTTCTGGATCTCGATGGCTTCTCTAACTAATCTGTTGTAATAGCAGTTAACCGTTAATAGCAACTTGAAGCTGTCGAAGACTTTCTGTAATCACTATTGTTAAGCGCATGTTCTGCTGTTTGTTCGATGTTTTTTGAAAAACTCCGGCTATGAAGAGAGAGTCTCGTTTGTCCTTTTTGATCTACTGGTTTCCCTGATTTCAAAGTGTCATCATATTTACGATTTTTCCTCTTTAGGAGCATATTAATGCAGGAGTTTTTCGGTACAAAATTCAGACATAGTGCCAAAACATAGCGTATCGATAGTAGAATATGATGACAGGGTACATAATTTTTACATCCCTTATTACCGTCAAAGAAGTATAACAAATCGCGATTTTTCTCTTCGGTGCTTATTCCTGGAAGAGTTTTCGGTACAAAATTCATTTAAAGTGCCAGGAGATAGCTTTTAATAGTAGAATATGATAACAGTTTGAAATCAAGGGTACATCATTTTAAATAAAAAATACGTTTCAGAAATTCTTTTTCTTTCTCCTCCCCTTGTTACCCGTTTCACCCTACCTATCTAATTACCTTCAGCATTGTTGCTCACCACATTTCTCCTCATCACTATATACTCATCACTTGGTGTCGTTAGATCATATCGTATGTATATCACTAGACGCTTAGACTCGAAAAAGTTTCATTCCTATATCTTCGTAGTGGATGACCTTACCGTACCAAGTCTTGTCTCATCTCCTAGTACATAATTCCTGTACTTTTCTTTTGCGATTGGACCACCCTTTCAATAATTTCTGGTATGGAGGGTGTAGCTTTTACGCAAACCACACCTCCTACATTTCAACCTTAAAAAATATGCCTAATTTTAGAGTACAAAATTTGTAAAGTCGGTACAAAATTAGCACATAAAAAGTACATAATTCCTAGCCCTTTAGTTTCAAAATTGGTGATATAGGGGGTGAAGCTTTACGGACCTACCTTAGAGTATCAAAAAATAGTTGTTCTTACATATACAGGGTGTACACAGCAACAGAATCGTTCCAATAACTTTTTTTGGTTTTTGATACCCTTTGAAATTTATAATACGTGTTATATATTTTTACATCATAAAATACTTTTCTCAAAAACTTTGAAATATAAATAACTAGCAAAATATATTAGCTGCTATACCAACAAATTCAGCTACGTATAACTGCAATAAAATTGATTACTCTCTTTCGTAAAGGAAGTAAGTGTACTGGATTTTAGGTTTTGTTTTATATTACCCAATAAATAAAACAAGTGTTCAAATAAAATAAATAGAATGGGTAGATGTAGAATTTTTCTTCGTCGATAAGTAAGTAGTTAGAATTCATTATATATTAATGCAGCTTTTCAGGCCACCACGCGTTATTTTAAAACTTTTTTTGCACACGGTAAAAATAATGCAATCAATTCAATTCCACGGCTTGTCCATGTCAATTACCAAAATATCATTTTAAATTTCTTTTAAATTTAAGATTCTTCACAAACAATTCAAATAATCCTGTCGAATACTAAAAATTAAATTGTTTTAATAAAATTTATTTTAAAAATATGCATTTGAAAGATTCCATAGATTCGCCCAAAGCACTAAAAGCTCATAATCTACGAACAATAAAACATTTTCATGCTTTAATCGACCAAGTGTGATAGAAAAATAAAATTGAAATTAATTTCAGTAATAAAATTAAATTCATAAAATATCACATTAAAGAATACGTTTGAATGAATTGAGAAACGGATATTTTATTGTTTTTTTTTATATTATGCCTTTTTCTTTAAACAAAAAAAATAAAATTTTCAAGTTTTATTGTTTGACATGGTTCTATAAAACGTAATTTTATAAATATAATAATTGCATAAATAGTTCAGAATATTAATAATTAAATCATAATCAGATGAAATTGACCCGATTTAATTTCGCTACGTGTTAAGCGTTAATACAAATGAGTGGCATTGCTCCAAACATTCACATTTAAATTAGTAGTATTAAATAAATTAAAGATTATGGTATAACATAGTTTTAAGTTTGTTGTACTTCTAGTACGAATTTGAGATTCCAACCCGAGACCCAAATGAGTGTTTCTGTACTGTACATAGTATTTACTAGGTAAAATATTTTAGGATGTTGTTATTACACACAAATTCATATTCTCTCGTACTAACAAAATTTCTTACTTATTACGGAGGTTATTTGAGTTCATTGTGATTAAAAATAAGTACTCCACTGATATTTTTAATTTTCTATTATTTTTTAATCCAATCAATTAAAATCAATCAAAACTCGGACTCGGTGATTCCCAAAAAGTAAACAATAAAAAAATAAAATAAAATGAATAATATAGAAAATAAACCAAACTTTTCTTCTCCCTGTATTTTTCTCCTCTTCTTATTATCTCTTCCATCCACTTCGCTCTTTCACCTTCCTCGCCAATACGTTTTTCTTTCTTTCCTTAGTTCTTCACACTCTTCTCATATAGTCAATGTTTTCCCATACTTCACCATACAATCTACATTTTCTTTTTCATCCACCTGCCAATATTTATTTTCATTCTCTTCATATGCTACTCTAATCTTTTATATTTGTTTCTGCCTTCACTGCAGGCACATCCTCCTCCTCTATCGGCCATATCTTACCTCCTTTTTCTCTAACTCTTTATTTATTATTTGTTTCAAAATGTATGTATTATCTATTGTTCTTCCTTTTTTTAAAACCTGCTTGCCAATCCTTCCCTGAATCTTTTCTGCCACCTCCCTTTCCATTCTTTCCTAAATGATCGTCGCATATCTTTACAACATATACATCCCAGCCTCACCCTCTGTAATTCCAAACCTCTTCGGTCTCCTCCTTTGTATATTAGACTTATTATTGGAAACCCTTCTTCTCTCCTTACCTTATTTATTATCACACCTATTTTTTTTCTTGTGTTTTCTCCCCGTATATAATCATTGTTCCTCTGCATTCCAACACCGCTCGTCGCTTTCCTTTTCTTTATTTTATTTATTGCTTCATTTACCTCTTCTATTTTTATATCATCTCCATTTTCCACCTTTTTCCATTTGTGTTGCCTCTACTTTTTGTTTTATTTATCTCCATTTTGCATTTCTATAATGTATTCCTTTCACTTCTCCAAATCAATCTTTGCTCTTTCCTCCTTTAGTATCTTCCATATTTTTGCCTCAATTTTTAATTCCATTTCCTCCTTATACTTCTTTTTTTTCATTCCATTTTTTTAAATTTCATTTTTGTACTTTTTAATATCTCCTTTTTCTCCACATTCTCATAGCTCATTTTGCTTCTTTTTTCAGTTCTCTACATTTTCTCTTTCTACCATCGTTTTTACATTTATATTTGTATTTATCTTCCATTTCGTCTCTCAACTCTTTTGCTTTATTCTTCAACCATCTTTTCTACCCACGTGAAGTTACCCACACTTTTAGCCGCACAAATTATTTTGTATATATGAACGAATAAATGCATTTTAGTTGATTTTAAACCAAAATTACAATATCGGTATATAATGTAAATATCATTACAATACGTTATGAGAAGAAAAAGCTACTCTGGGCGTCGTAATTGCGAACTTCGCTTGTGGGACCGTGAGGGCTACCTTTTGATAGCAATTTGACATCGTTTGTCAAATTTTTGTGTGAAATTTTTTAATACATAGAATAAACGATTACAAACAACATATTAAAAATAAAATGCGGTTATTTTTTTTAAAAAGTTACTAGACCGAAGTTAAATCGAGCGACGTAATCGCGAGCATCTCTTTGATGTCACATTTTTTTGCGTGCAAATTTTTTTATACATAGAATAAACAATTACAAACAACATATTAAAAACTAAAATGCTGTTATTTTTTTAAAAGTTACAAGACCGAGAAGTAACTTTTTTCTTCTCATAATGTATCGTAATGATATTCAGATTATATACCGATATAGTAATTTTGGTTTAAAATCAATTAAAATGCATTTATTCGTCTATATATACAAAATAATTTGTGTGGCTAAAAGTGTGGGTAACTTCACGTGGGTTTTATTTTCTTCCATTTACTCCTTATATTTTTTATACTTTCTACTGTCTATATATTTTTTGTTTCCACACCTTCTTTTCTATTCTTACTTCTTTTTTATCTCCTTTTAACGTTAACTCTAGCGGTTGGTGAGCGGATCCTATATTAAAATTGTCTATTTTTCCATCACTAGCCTGTTCAAACACGTAATCTATTACTGTTAGAGTTGTAAATGTGTATTCTCCTTTCCCCTCTTCTTCTTTATTTCCGTTCAAAATTGTTCATCCTCTTTCCTCGCACATTTCTATTAATTTTTTCCTTTCCATTTATATTCTTATCCATTGAAACTCTCTTCTTTCTTGTCCGTCTACCATCATTCCAAATTCTCCCTATTCTAGCGTTAAAATCACCTCCTATTATATTCTCCTTCTCCTATTATTTCCTATAAAATACTCAATTTTGTTTCACTCAGGTATATTGTGACTACTATGCACATCTCTGCTTTCCTTGTCATTATGTCCCGTTTTACAATTTGTGGCTTTCTGGTAACATCTCCCTCCATTCTTCCCAGTCCTCCTTTTCTAAGTAAGTTTCTATAAATCCTACCATGTCAAAACTGTTTGTATACCTTCAAAACTACCCCCTTTGTTTTTAACACCACAATATTCCATTATACCCCCCATATTTCCTAGTTTTCTTTGTGTATACATTTTTTTAATTTCCCATCCCTTTCTACCACATTATCTTTTCTCCTCCTCTACCCCACATTTTCAAGTACCCTACCAGAACTCTTTCCCTCCTTTTCTAATTTTTTCCTTTCATCCTTATGCTCCTTTGTATATCTCTTTCTTTTTTATAAATTTTATTGTCCTAATCACTTTTCTTTTTCTTTCAAAAATTCCAATTTTTCTTCCTTACTTTCCACTTCTACTATTATTATTTTTCTTTATTTCTGTAGCATCCTCCTTATTTTCATTCCCTTTATTACTTTACAAAAATTGACTTTTTACATATTTCTATATAAATTTAATGTCTTTATTGTTATTTAAAATTGTTTTGTTTTATAATATTTTCAAAAAATGTTGAAATCTAAAAAATGATAAGAGAGAATGTTTGCAAGATAATAAATAAAAAATTGAAAAAATAAAAAAAAACGTGACGTACATATTTTTTTGATCGCTCACCTGCACACCTAGGGTAAAATACTAGTAAAGTATCAGTTAAAAATTAATGAATCCGTTTATATCGAAGTCGAATTAAATTTAACGCCGTGTATTTTGGAAAGTAGTCAATTTTGAACATACGTAAATATAAATACAAATTTCATGATTGACAAAATATGTTATCGTTATTTTTCCTTACTAGTGACTGGAAATCGATCTTCCTCATATCACTAATAATGAGCAGAAAAAATTCTTCCCTAAGAAGCGATAATAAAAAGATTTCATTCTATTACTATTCTAAATTTTACCTTCGGATCATCATTAGATCCTGATATTCAATTTTTACAAAAATATTACACAATCTTCTATTCATGGAAAAAGTAAGTAAAATTTCAATTCATTCACTCAAATCGATTGGAAATTATATTGCACTCGTAAAACGGACGTAAAAGTTATTGTAAATCAAAAGGATGTTGAACGTAACTAATAATAAATTTAACTTTGACATTGTAATAATATTATTTTATCGAATCAGTCATAAAATTGAAATCGAAGAAGAATAACCCAAATGTAAACGTATTTATTTAAATTTGATTCTAATAGAATTTTGAAACCAGTAGGTAATACACTGTAAACTTGGTTTAACTATTTCTGTTCGCTCAACAGATTATAGAACAGGTTGTGTTTTTTATGTCCTCAAATTATCAAATCCGACCAAAAAGCAAGTTATCAATTTAAATAAATTTTAAAATTCGAACTAGTACCCGTAACAATCGTCTTTCAGTTTCTTCAATAAGTAGAGCTTAATAAATTTCCTCGTACAATTCTGAACTGACACATTTCTAAAAGAACGCATTGTAACGATATACTAAGCAAGCATTTCTTTTCAGGAATTGGTTTTTCAATAAAACGTTGGAGTATTGTACTAGTGTGTTCTGCTACGTTAACAATAGCTGCTTCACCGCCATCTTGCAAAATTTCCGAATTTGTCTGTGGTAATGGACGCTGCGTGCCCTTAAATCGTTATTGTAACAATGTAAACGATTGTGGCGATTCTACAGACGAACCACGGTATTGTACACGGAAGTACCTATTCATTAATCTATATCTTTATCCAAACGGGAAAAAGAAAACGAGTCGGCCATTTATTAAAATGTGTAATTACACAAACTTAATAGCGCCGCCACTTTCAGGTGAGAAATAGATTACCCGAAGGTGGTTTAATTTAAACTCGGTTGTGCTGATTAATATCTTAGTAAACACGCTTTTGTCTTAAACTTACGCCCGATTACCATATATGCAAAACAACCGTGAACTTAAAACCGATTGCGCTTTTTTTTATTCAAATATCGATCGCCACATTTATGCGAAATAGGAGAAACAGAAAGACAGAAGTTTTGCAGAAAAATCTTTTACTTTTTGCATGAATGTAGTTCAATCTATAGATATATATTTTTTGTTTTTTTCGTTTTTGTGTTTTTATTTTACTCTTACTTTTTTTCCCTTCTTTTTGTTTTTTTTTTAAGTGAAGGTTTGTTAAGGATGAAACTCTGTAAACCTTAAATAAATAAATGAAACAAATAAAAAGAATATATTAATTTTGAATATTTTAATGCTTTTTTTGTACTGAACTTTTGAAAATGTCTTCGTTGTTCATACGTTTTTACTCGAGGAAATTTATTTATTTATTACAAAGGGAAGTGACTGTATTTGTTTAACAAAATCCTTTCCGTAAAAGCAGAAAGCGTTGCACATTTAAAACATGGGAATTTATATGACAATTTTGAAATCAGAAATGTTAATTGTACATTTCTTGAGCCGGTAAATACACAGAAAACCCTCTCAGAATTGACATGTTTCGGAAAAGAATGAGTAATATTTTACGTTAATTACATAAAACACATTGGAAATTGTTGTTCCCAAGGCGGTTAATAATTCTGAACTGTCAATCATTTATTTCTATCATCAGCAAAACACGAACCGACTATTCGTTTTTGATTAGTGTGTCCGTTATAAAGAGGTGAAATTTTTAATAATTATCGTAATTGAGGTCTTTTTTTCTATTTTCCTTTAATTTTAATAGTTGATGTACGTTCTTTAGGTAATAAATTTTTACTATGATATGAGTTATTTCAATAAATTGTAGATTTATCTCGAATCTGCTTTCTCACTCGCCATTTGGGGCAGAGATTGTGTCGCAGCACCATATGGAAAACGTAAGCTCCATTGAAACTGATCTTAATTATATAAAACTACCACTACCTACTGTACACTCCAACGAAAGCAAAGTCATATTACTTATAAATCTTTGTTTACAAATTTGTCTTGTTTCTCTGGTAATCCAACTACTTGAGATACTTTACCATGTGAGGGTTTTTTTTCTATGTGAATATCGTCTAATAAATTCGTTTTCGCTCCGTTCTACGCTCTGGCGTATAAGCTAAACTTAACTTTAAGAGATTTTAGTAGATCGTTAGATCAACAGGTGGCGTAAAAAATCGAGTCGTATGTTAGCTTTGTTAAGTTTCAGGTTAATTCATTTTGGTACATGACGTTTGGTAAAGTGCACGTTTGTTCTTTGCGATTGTGACGGTTTATTTCTATCAATTACGACTTGACTTAATAAATCTGGTTTACATGCTATTTTATGCCTGGTGGTTAGAAAACCAAACGTTGGTGTCGGAATTCGATAGATAGAGGGCGTGACTTCCTTCTTGCGTGGAATTCGTTATTTAGAATGTCCGCTTCTTTATTTTTTAATAGTTGGCTTCGGCCGTTGTGCCATGTGCTTTCTCGTGATTACTACAGGTGAAATATTTTCTTTTATTAAGTAAAATTTTCGAATTGATTGTAGAGTGACGAGTTCCTTTATTATTATTACAAGCTGAAATAAGTACATATGCATTAAGCACACTATCGAATGCCGTAAAGGAAACGAATTTCCTTATTTATGCAAGCGCCATTTTGGTATCATTTTTAGAATTCTCTGAGTTGCGTTCCATTCTTTACTTGTACTGCTGGTGTTACCTATCACAACCATTCCTTCTACAAGGCGTTAGTTAACTTGATAACCGCTCTTACCTTATCACGGCAGGCGGCCTTCCACTTCGACACCTGTCAATCGTGACCGTATCAGCTATCAATCAATGAACTTTCGTTCTTCTTGCATCCGTATCAATTGGAAGCACCTGTTGTTCCCATAAAACAATTTCACAGTTAAGGACAAGTTATTTTCAGTAAAATCGAGTACACCTAATTTTGTATAGTTTAAGTTATTCTAGTTGACATCAGTTTTGAGTAACAACTAAAATGTCAAAATTAACGGAGAACGACAGGTGTTAATTCTCTCTAAATTGGAAGAAAGTTGGTCCATAAGGGGTGTAGCTAAACATTATAACATTACCAAAAGAGAGAATTGTAAGTAGACAACTAGGGATCGGGACGATTTAAGGAAAAATCTGTTTGAGACTGCAAGAAAAAGTGATTATTGTAACTAATTTCCAGAGATCGTCGTCAACTGCATCCCACAGAATAAAAACTTAAGAGTTAATTCTTACTAACGCAAGAGCAAAAATAATCCAGAATAATATTTTGTTTAAATTATACTTTTACATTTCTGGAATAATGTGCTATTTTCCAGACAAAAAAAACGTTTCAGTCTAGAAATACAAGAGCGTATACGTGTCTATCGTCCAAGAAATTTTCGAACCATGTCACCCTCTCAAATTAGTCAGGACAGTTTAATGTTAATATAGGGCGTAGATAAGTGCTCAAGGCCTAAGCGTAATGTGGAGCATTGATAGGAATCTGAATAGTCAAATATATCATGAGTTTGTTTCCGTGTGTCTTAAGTCCCTACTAATTAGGACTGTTAACTACAATTGTAGGGTGGTGTCCCTCCGGTTTGAAGCATCTTTTCTACTACGATATCGCTCACACCCCCCTCAGCGCCAATAGCTACTGGGTGGTGTTTTAACTACAAATTTCTATTAAAATAAATTTTCGACAATAAACTGTCAACACGGTTTTCTTTTTATTAAACAAAATCTTAGAATTGTTTAATTACTTGTAAGAGTGACGAGTTTCCCCGTGACCTAAAACTACATTTCTTTTTATATGGCCTTTGCACCTACCGAATGCCGTAAGTTTAAAAAAAAAATTTCTTTATCAATGAATAAAATTTCCTTCAAATATTCATCGTGCTGGCGGTACTGCTTTAAATGTTATAACAACAGTCTTTTTATACCTGAATCCTACATCGGAGGTGCTCCAAATTATTAATAAGCAAGCTACTTTCGAGCTTTGAAACTTTTGGAATGTACCCGAAGGATGTGACAAACACCAACAGTACGTAATCTGGCTCGACAGATAAGTTGATCTATTTCTCAGTTATTTCACACACGCAATTGTTGTTGTTACAAAACCAATCGTTAACATCAGATTAGTTAGTATTTAGCTTAAGTTGAGATAATTTTTGTGTTAGAGGCATCCCCGACAAATTGATTACACGTTTGTTTGCGGTCAAATTACATTAATAAAATACATGTTAAATTTAGACATAATTAGAGAACGAATCCTAACACTAAATTCACGTTTAAACTACAAGTAAATCTGTTATTGAGGCGTGAGATTACGTAGTCGGTCATTGCTGCATTATATTTTCATGGGGAATGATATTTCTGCCGTTAACCATATTGTTATTATCTACGATTATTTTCTGTGTATGTATCTCTGTGGCACAAGAGAAGCTCTGTAAATTATACGTTTTTTCGTTAAGAGTTTGTTTCTTTCTATCTTAAATCCCTAGTGCTTGAGATTAATTCTACAACGCATAGGGTGGCGCCCTCTTCTCGGAAGCATTTTTTTTAACTGCCGCATCTTTGTCCACAGCCCACTCTCCGACATAGGCTAAGGGTAAGTGAAGGCAAAACCATTATAAATATTTCTATAATAAATTTGTTTACGGCAACAAATTGTATCAACCAAAACAAGATAGGTGGCACCTCATAACTAGGGGTTAGATTTTCCGAACTGCAAAATCCTCTAATTTAGTGACAAACTGAATTTGAGAGATGCCCGGTAAAACAGGTTGTACTATGCAAATCAGTTTAACTCCATACATATTAAGTAAATTTGTTTTACACTTAAGAAAAAATCGATTAAAACAAAATAACATTTCATTTTTGTATGTTCAATAGACACTAAAACTTATTGCAGAAAATATTGAATACAGTAATGGAATTTACATTTTAGAAATAAACCTCATTAAAAATTCCACACTCATATGAAATTTAAATAATAGTGCGATTTTATTTTTGTTCAAATGAAAGAATAATTTGAATCCAACGGATGCAAATAAATTTAATTAAACGATAACGGTTCCGAAGTTAATTAACATTTTAGTAGATTCATCAAATGATAGTTTTTATAGAATTAATTTGAATTTGAATTATTTTTTCGAATTCGCAAGAAAATTACTGCAATAAACTGGGCTACAGATTTCCAGTATAGTATAAAAACTTCACGGGGAAAAATACATATATGCATTAAACTAGTAAATTATTCATAAATAGAAAATTCAATAAATCGGTAAAGTGAATAGCTGTATCTCATAAATCACACAATGTAAATGCTGAATAATAAATCTCAACCTGTCACCAAATGGATGTAGTTAATTTTCTGCAAGAAATTTTGAATTTAAGGTTTCCGAAGTCAACAAGAAAGATGGGTGTAACTTTTAATTAAAGAAGAAAATAAATTGCGCTAATTTTACTTGTCGAATAAAGGTAATGTTGTCTATGATGGGTACGTTTGACTCATTGCTATAGAGAAACACAGATGAATGAGCTTAATTACAGTTAATTTCAACCACACAGTCGATAACTGATTAAAACTTGTCAGAAATAACAAAAACAAAAGAAATTAAATGATCTATTGAAACTAATTAAATTTGTGCAAAGAGAACGTTTGTCTAGAATGTCCTTCATATATTTTGATCTGGAGTAGTTGTTTATATACAGTCTATCCCAAATTGAGTACGGTTGTATGGTCATCTTGGTTATTAATAAAATTATTAAGAATAACTCATAATAATTTTCAAAATGTTATGTTGCTCATTTAGTGGGATACTGGCTCTTTCAAAATTGACAGCTTAAACATTAGAAAACCAGCAATAAAATGATTAGTCCCTTTCGTAAAAAAAGTAGCATAGTTAGATGAATCATGCATGTGTTGTTAGTCAATAATGAAGTGCCGTCGAATGAAACGGTGACACAGGAACTTTTATTTTATCTACTAACTCACCCATAGAAAATTACTTAGATTGAATTAAAATAATAATGTAAAGTATTGCACATATTAAAAAAATTCAAAAAGTCGAATTTAAATGAGAAACAAGAAAAAGAAAATAGAGGACTTGCAGATGGCGGCGTAATCAATATGACGAATCTTCTGAAATTATTAGAGATACATAAATGGAAGAAAATTTTAATTTAAACCATTTGAGGAAGTTTTAAATTTCAAAATTACAGCAAAAATGATACTTCCAAAGAGATAAATTAATAGTAATCTAAATCGCAAGAAAAATTTAAATAAAAGTTGTAGAAAATGTAATTTCAATTTAAATTCTTAAAAAATATGCGAAGCTTTGAAAACCGAAAATTTTACCACCTCATTTTTACCAAAAATCAGAGTTAGTAGATAATAATTCTACAAAAACAAATTTACTGTCTTGGCCGGTCGTACATAGACATGGTATTGTGCACTTACCCTTAATCTATGTCGGAGATGGGTTGTAAACTATTAAAGATGCAGCAGTTAAAAAGGGCATCCGAGTTGTAGAATTAATCACTTATTCGTAGTATATGTCGGTGAGAGGGCGTGAACAATTATAAAAAGTACATCCAAGACCAGGACGCTACCCTATGAGTCGTAGATATTATTCTCAAGCAGTAGGGATTTGAGATATCGTATCACAGATAAATAGACTAGTATCGGGAATATCTTTTCCCAAGACAAATATAACACGACAAGGGCCAAATACGTAATCCACACCTCGACAACAGTTTTATTTATAGTACGAACGCGTACTATAAAAGATCGCGCAAAAGGTCCTGAGAAATGACGAAACACCATTCTGATTCCATTTATCATCATCACCATCCATCCAGTCCATTGTTCAGCATATGCCTCCACGATGTCTCCAATTGTCCCTGTCTTGAGCAGCTGAAATACAATTCGTCGAGATTTTGTCGATTCATCTTGTCTGACTATCATCTTTTGTCCCTCTACCGTCTCTTAATCTTGCTAAATACCCTCCCGTAATTCCATGTTTTCTTTGAAATGCGCATTTTAAAGTCCTTAACACCCGTTCTTCTTCAAATTTTCTCATTTCTCAATCTGTCTCTCAACGTTGATCCAAGTATTGTCCTCTACGTTTAGTGTCGCGTGTCGTTTTAGTTAGAGTTAGTGCTTCTGTTCCATACGTAAGAACTGGGAGAACCCATTCGTTTTCTATTAAAGCTTGTCGGAATGTCTGCCTTGTACCTTGTAATTTTCCATATGCGACCCAGCATAGACTTATTCTTTTCCCACGATTATTATCTCCACAAATCCTTATGACGTTATTACAAGTTTGTTGTGTAGATATGCAAATGTAAACAAAAAAATACTTAAGAAGAATACTGTGAATGGGTCGCAGAAAGGTATCGAAGAAAGTCTGTAAAGTTTCTAATGCGACCATGGGCGCCACAAAATACGCCTCAGCGTCTGGCACAAAATTAAGTGAATCATCTGCAGGGACATTCGACATACGCTAAAGTTAAATATTGAATTGTGATAAGATAACGAGCCGCCTTCTCGGAGTGACCCCTAGATAATTATTAATTTTTAAAAATATCGGACGTACATTCCTCAGTGCTTAAAGAATCGTTGTTCCCTACGAGCAATCGTCCAGTGATAACAAGAATTAGCAATTAGATTCTTAATTTTAATCGTACGTCGACAATCACCAATTAATTTTAATTTTAATTATTATATTGGTCATTATTTTGGTTTTGTCGTAATTTAGTTTCAATCTAACTCTTTGTGTTACTTGCGTTGCATATCTAGCGCTTTTGTAGGTTTTTTAATAGTCATCTGTTATTTACTATTTCGTCCCGTCAATTGTATTCCCACGCTTCGCCACTCTGTCCTATTCAATTTATGTTTGTAATACCGTAGTAAAAATTATTATACAAAGGAAAAATAATATCTAAAGATTAAAGATATTATAGATGAATTAAACTGCTCTTTCGCAAAATCCTGATAAAGGTTTGGAGGTGCTTTTAGAAAGAAAGGATTTGGCTCAATTCGCCAAGTTTGTGTTCACCAGTGTCATCTCAGATTCGGGTCTAAAGAACTTTTACCCATACATATCATCAGATTGTATTTATACTTGTATGGGGGGAGGGGCTTACATCACGTCATCAAATGCGGATCTTCGTAATGTCCGATCGAGTGTTCTTGAGGATCAGAATTCAGATCTAGTTGAGCCGTAAGGTTTCCCTAACCAATCTGTTGTGATAACTGCTGCTAGCAACTCTCCGAGAGTGACTTACTTCTCGGTGTTCCCTGATGTTCTTTAAGCGTAGTTCCCATAGCTCTTTTGGTGGTTCCTGTGTATACTTTGCCACAAGCTAAATATCCAGAAAACAGAAAGGAAGAAATCCTGAGGTTAAACCAGATCTACAATTCCATCCTCAAGAACATCTAAACGGCACATTACGAACGAACCCCTTTGAGCCAGTATAAATACAATTTGCGAAATAGAAACCATCAGTTTATATACAACATCGGAGAAGAAGAAGTTAACCACTCATGTCAGTGAAACGCTTGGAGAAATTCTAATCAACGACGGCCTTTAGACCTTTACCTAGAGACACTACTTTACAAACAGGCTCCGGAAAGCCAAAATCAATTTAATGTGTATATATTGAGACGAAGTTGCTTATTTCACATTACACATTTAATTAACGACAATTTTTGAATTTTGAATTAAAATGTAACATAAATAGAGGTTGCACTGTAACTTAGTGAGAGGGGTGGTTCGCAAGATGACTTGCCTTCGTGAAATGATAAGGTCAAAGTAAATGGTTGCAAAATCGTCAATAAGAATCGATAAATTCGTTAAAATCGGTAGGGCGCCAAATAAGATCACGGCGTTAAATAGCTTCAGTCGTTGTTCACTAAAACCGATAAAACGAGTCAACGTCAAGAGAGCGCTAAACAAGGTCACGATGTTAAATAGCTTCCAGCCCTTGTTCACTGAAAGCCTATTCAGGAGGGTACTTTCCAGTTGACTTACCTTAGGAAAGTACTGTCACAAATCTAGTAGTTAACAATAACATGTACAAAAACATAATCAAATATGAATTTAACAGGCTCGTTACAAAGAAAAATTAACAAGATTTATTGCGTTTAAAAGTTCAGAAAAACAAAAAACTTATCAGATAAATAAAATATACCTAAACTTTGTTGACACTGTTAAGAGAAATCTAATTGATCGCGTGATCGCAAATTTACTTTAAAGTAGTTCGGTCGGAAGTAATGTTACGGTGGAAAGGCTTTTATGACGTAAATTGACAGTTAAATACATGCCTTTTCGAAAGCCCTGAAAGAAACACGGATGGTTTATGCCAAACTGCCATGATATGAAAATCGCTGTCGTCATTCGAAGGAAAGAAAAAAGCGAGAACAGCCGACGCGTATGTATTTCCGTAAAGCAATTCATCTAAATAGTCAAGTTCTCATCTGAATATTTTCTTATTAATTCATAGTTTTGTATAATCTACTCTATCAGTGTTTATTTTTAACGCCTTTCTGATTTCTTACTTTTGAAACTACAAGGAATTTAGATTTTGTCAGAAAGTATTGAACTTGACTAGCAATTCTTAGCGACCGGACTACTTTAACAAACCTAATTAAATAATTAGCCCTATTATGGTGACCATTGATAATTTAACAACGCCAGAAATTAACCAATTATTGAAAATTAAGAGCATTAGAAATAGTTTCCTATTCTATTGCAATGGAAAATTATTTCCAACGCTGTTAATTTTTCAATAATTGTGGTGTTGTCAAATTATCAATGATCACCATAATAACACTGAATAACTGCATTATGCTCGAACAATTCAAAACAAATTAAACGTAAATCTACCTCGCACGTCTATACACCAAAAAGTTTAATCAATACAATTTAAAACTTACCGTAAGTTAATAATATGAACATAAATACCTAAACGTTTCGCGACAGTACATGATTTTACATTGCTGTATCGACAGAACAGACGACGACGGTATCGAAGTCGAATAGAGCAAATCGGTAGACGTTAGAAACAAAGTCGAAAAGTCGTATTAAAATAATTCTTTTTAGTCCTCCGTTCATAATCACTGATTTTGCATAACTTGAAAGCGGCGGGAAACACCCCTTTTCTTGGCCTCGGCCGGCAAAAAAGTTACTAAATGTTGGCAATATCACATTATACTCATGACACTGAAATCAGTACAATCATCATGCTGCAATATGTAAATAATACAAAATGACACCCTGTTGACAGCTGTCAAATGGCATTACCAACCGAAAATGTTTTGAAAGTTATTTAAAAATTTAAGTTTCAACAATTTGACTAATTGTCGGCCCAAAAAATCGTGTATCACGTGGGGCCAGAAACTGTTTTTGCGAGTGCTAACGCCTCGGTCTGAAAACCATCCTCGCACTCGCAAAATGTCAGTTTCTGGTCTAATGATACAAATAACTATTAATAAACGCCAAAACTGACATGTGGACATGAAAAAGTACAGCGAACAAGAAAGGATTCACGTATTAAAAAGAGTTTTGGATATCAAAAAAAAATGCGGATGCCGTTTAAAAAAAAACGTTCCAAGCATGAGATTTGAACTCGGGTTCTCACAGCGATTAACCGGTAAACTAAAATTTCCTTTCCCGTATAGTAATAAATCATCTGTTTCGGTTCCTACTAGTTTTTTTAGTTTTCGATTTTTATGTTAAAATGACATCCGTTTCGTATAACACGCTTTTTCGAAATGAAAATAAAATAACGTAATCTCCCTACTTTTATTGAGCCCTCAAAAATTTTCTTATAAAAGAAATGTCAATTGTAAATATAAAAATGAAGAACAAAATATTGTAATAAGAAGGTACGCATAAAGCGTATAGCAAATATTCAGACCCTCATACCACAAATTCTTGTGATATACACTCTATTTTCCGCAAAGATTCATTGTCAAAGACTACACGATAAATGTATTTGCTACAAAATAGGACTGGGTGGAAAACAAAGTGCAAATGTAATAACATTAGAGACAAAGTACAAACGCAAATCTTTTACTATATATTTTTAAAATGTTAACCTAATAAAAAGAATCCAATATTAAATTTAGTTTCAGTGCGAAGACATAACTTTTTAATATACTTTTAAGATAATAAATGGTTAACCTTTTGTTGCATCTTTACGCTATAATTTCGTACTTTATATGTCCTACGCGAATACAGCCATTCTGTAATGTAATTACTTGTAAAGATTATTTAGTAAAAAATGTCGTTAACAAAAAAAAAGAAGTAAAGCAGCGGCCATTTCATATTCTAAAGCGTTTTTATGGTGCAGCCCCAAGAGAATTATTCGCAGTAGCGCAAAAGTGAAGGTTCAAAATTAGTTTAAAAGTGCAAAGTTTTAAACATGATTTGAACTTGTACAAATGTAAAATTTCCTACCTCGCGTGCTTAACGAGACAATTACCACTTATTAACTTTGTAAAACTTCATCACAACCCTTATTTTCTAAAGGGTTTATTAATTAAACACGGAAGAAGATTAAACATTTCTTTGAATTTCTGATACGTGCAACATTTTACACACGGAGATTAATAAACTATTGTGAGATAATATTTCCGATGTGTAAATAATTAATTAATTGGTTAAACTAGTAGATTCTTTTGTATACAGGGTTTTGGCTAACGAATATTTAACTTATTTGTACCCACAATCATTGTTCCATAATGTCAATTAATTTGCAATCGACTTGTTAATAAAATTTTTTTTCAAATGATTTTGGTTAAAACCGTAAACAAATGGATTAGTATAAACTAATTATTGAAGTTTTATAAAATGCTTGCAGGTGCAAATGAATTCCAAATTCAATACACGGGTTGTTGGCTTTGCTTCTATTTGGAAATTTTCTAATGATTTCTGTCGGCCCTGTTAAAACACAGATAAACAAATTCCTGTAAATAAAGCATTGACATTTAGAGAAATGATTCTGGGTTCAAAGTAGTTCTAAATCGATAGGTACAATAGTCGGTTTAGGTTTTAATTTGGAAATTGATTTAAGGATCCTCCTATGTAAATGTAAGTTGTTACGAGCAAATATTAAGAATTAAATACCTGCTACCAACTAAAATTCGTCCAAGATTCGGCACTAGCAATTTAACTCTAACATTCAAGTAACAGCGTCACAATGCAATGAACGAAGAAGCGATAACGCAACAATTGACTAGATTTTCTCTTATTATACTTTAAGGCTACACGCAAATAATAACATAAGAGGTTAAGCACCCAGGTACGAAAGCTGTTCACAGCAATAATTTATGAACTGAACTTAACTAACTAGTTAAGATGCGTCTCTAGAGATATACTGTTAATTACTTTAAGCTTGCATATAGCTAGTAAGTCTACCAATATGTCAAAGATATTTAAGATTTAGGAGAGAACGAAAGATCATACAAAGATGACATATATGCTCCGCAAGGTCGGCAAAGTGGATGAATCCGATAATTTGTAGTTATTCAAAGTTGAGCCACTCTGTTTAACTCAACATAAAAGTACAGGTATTTATAACAGAAAAATGAAATGTTGAAGGTTATAGAACGAACAGTGAGAGTAATTAGCATGCTCGAATTAACCTTTAGTCGACGGTACACCAGGTAGCTGCTCAAGACTTCCAATCGAATAAAGATTGTATTATAAGATAACACCCGAGGACGTTCAAAATCTCCACTTCCAGCATATGGTATAATAATTATTTTTACAGCTAAACCGGGGTTTAGAACAAGACGGGTTACCAAACATGAGACGCAGTTGATTCGTATTATGTTTAAGATGTAAAGAAACTACAATTGAACAGGTGTACGCAGCTAAAATGTTTAATTCAGATACATGAAAGTCGTGTAAGGTTTGCATACATCCATCGGTTAATGGCTGTCATCGAATCATCCATTAGTGAAATTACTTATTTTTACATGAGAAGCAACAAAGACAGCGATCAATCAGCACGGAAACGATCCTTCTTATTCATCAAAATTAATGCCTAAAAAGAACGCTGCAGCACATACACATCGTTTTGTTCATGTAGTTTTTGAAAAGAAGTTCATAACCGGAAGAACAAACGGAAATATTGGAAAGATCCCACCCAAAATCAAAAAGCAGATACGTCGAAAAACTATGGGCGTATGCAAACATTTTATGTTAACATGATGATATAAAACTGTAAAGGCTGCATTCGTAACACAAAACTATTTGCTTTATATAGAAACTAACCCAATTTATCAAATACAATAGTGTTTATTTTATAGGCAAGCATAAGTAGTAGAGTAGTTATTAATTCATGAGTTGGTTTGTATAGACTTAAAAGTTTTTTTTATTCGCTCTATAACGCGCCAAAAAGTCAAGTAACGGTATTAAAAACCACCCTAATACGGAACTAACCTCGCACGAGAGCTAACTAAACAAGCTCTCAGCAACAAAGTATTCGCAAAAGACCATTGAAATAAGGAAAACAAATTAGCGAAAAGCAAGAACTACAATCGTAGTTCGAGCAGCGGTAAACCATGCATCTCACTTCCATAGCGCAGACCAGGCTTAACTTATACCGTCTCACGTATCTACCTGTCGTCGAGAACAAGTGTTGTGCTTGGTCAAATTAGTTCCGGAAAGACCCATTCATCACAATACATTTCTCTCGCATATTAATTAGTGCTCCTTACCGTTTACAGGGATAAGGGTTTGTATAAATTATACTCGTTACAAACCTTGTTACCGTTTGCTGTCGTAGGCGAAGTTATTAAAGAAAAATTTATAATCGTTTCGGTGCACTTATCCGAAGCTTCTGTCGGTGAGGGTCGTGAACAACTTTTAAAGATACAGAAGTTATAAAAGTGCTCCTGAGACGAGGGTGCCACCTTATTAGTGGTAGTATTTAATTTCAAATAGTAAGGACTTAAGATACAAAAAAAACAAACTGTTAACGAAAGAAACATATAATTTAAAGAACTTCCCACTTGTGTCACATGTATACACACACATAAAATATAGATATAATCGTAGATAATAACAATGTGGTTATCAAATAGGACATGTAGATAATGCAGATTGTATCACAGACAAATAGACTAATATCTGGCAGAAATATCATCTCATCAAAAAATATATAATACGGCAAGGAGCGAATACGTAACCCACGCCTCGAGAACAGTTTTATTTATAATACGAAGGCGAATTAATATTAAATATACCCTGATTACTTCCCTCATTAGGTCTAAATAACCGATTTAACATTTAACTCTAATAAAGAAACACTGGCGTACACAAACGTGTAATTAATTTGTCGGATCCCTTGAGCATAAAAATTGTCACAAAAGGCGCTAAATTACAATTAATTCCGGTTGCTAACGAACAAAACATGTATTATAAATATGGAAGTTCTCAATAACAATCTTGTGAGAAAAGATATCTTAAAACTAGATCAACTTAGTTTTCGAGTCAGGTTACGTGCTGTTGCTGGGGTTTGCCTATTCTCCAGATATATATATATATATATATATATATATATATATATATCAAGTTGTTGGACGTCAACGATCTAGACAGAAGTAAGAACGAGGAGCAAAAGCTGTACGGTATCCAAAAGTGATAGACTGTTGTCACTGTCGAAGGACGTCTGCTATCAATAATTTGCAGCAGCTCCTTTGTAGGTACATTGCGACAACTTCAGCCTTATAGTAAATACATCCAAAAAATATCGCCAGTATGAAGAATAAGTAAATTTCAGTCATGGGATAGTTTTGAGTTAATTTGCCCCTAGGTGGTAGTTCCAAAATTATTGATAAAATAGCGCTTGCAGAGAGAAACACACGAGCGCCCCTGAAGTACGCCAGTAGACTGAACTCACACAAGCAGAGTGATGCTATCAACCACAGAGTCCTAGCCCTTGTATGGAGCACGGGTCAATTTCGCAGATACATGAAAGGTGCTAGATTTTCCTCGTCACAGATCACCAACCCTCAAATGGCGAGTGAACCTGGAAGACATCTTTCAGGTCGACTTGCAAGATGGTCTCTAGCCTTGTTTATAGCATACACCCCAGAAAAATAATGTCGTGGCCGACACACTCACGACTCCCTGCGACTCACATGTCGACACGCTGTGATATCTGCACCGTCAGTCTGGACATCTCAAAACGCAGATATTCGCAAAGAACAGGCAAACAAGGATCCGGAAATTCGAAAATCATCGAGTAGTTCTAGACAAAGATCCATCTCCAGTGAATCGCACAAAGTGGATCTACGCAATACGAAATAGTACCCTGAAACGGATTCCGAAGACGA